>JAXCGZ010017288.1:0-87234 GCA_037179515.1 Halocaridina rubra | reverse complement strand
ATCGAAGGGTAAATAACACACAGGAAATCCTCCACACACACACACATATATATATATATATATATATATATATATATATATATATATATATATATATATATATATATATATATATATATATATATATATATATATATATATATATATATATATATATATATATATATATATATATATATATATAGTTGGAAATCCTTGTAGGATACCTGGTTGAGAATTGTATCTCTTTATCCAAGAGTTGAAGAAGGTCTATGAATAGTCTTTCACGAGTCTTGATGATCCAGTGTGAGATAATGCTGGCGACTTTAACTTCACAGGAGAGAGCAGGAGTTCGTCGTCACCTTGTGCGCGCTGGCTGAAGGTCGGATAGTGCTGATATCCTGAGCTTGCGACTTCTCTAATTTCACAGGAGAGCAAGAGTTGGTCCTCACACTGTGAGTGCTGGAGGTCGAAATGGATATTTTTTTTAAGATTCTACACCAAGGATAGACGGAACGGGTCATGAAGGACCCGTAGGGCGGGGGTCAGCCCCAACCCCCTACTGTGGTGCCCAACCACAGCAGCAACCTCCCCAGTAGACAGCATTAAGTCTCTTACCTGGACAAGGCTCGACCCGCCGATCTCACGAACGTAAGGCCAACGTGTTACCACCGTACTAACCAGCCGGCTGGAGAGTTGTCATTTGCGCCATTCAAATATTAAACAAGAAAATCCAATTTATTTATGTAATTTTAAAGCATACATTAATATTTTTATATATCGATAAAAAAAAATAATTATAATGATTTGATGATGCATTCATGTTTCTTGAACAATGGTAGTTATCTCTGTGTTGCTTTTACTAACGTAAATCTTAAGGTTTCAGTAGAATGACCCATAAGAGACTGCAGAATCCAAAAAAAAAAAAAAAAAAAAAAAAAAAAATTCTAATTAAGCCAGCCAGGAATATTTAATTTGAAAGGCAAAAGATGACTGAAGAGAAATTCTTTCTGAACTATTGTAAACAAGCAAGGTATTTTATATAACTGCAAAACATAAATCGGATAATTTTAGATATGTAGTCTAACAAAAATGCTTGCAGTCTTATTTTAGGGACGGGCAAAGAAAGAAAATTGCCTGATCGAGCGCGGACTTCAAATAAACAATAAAAACTAGGAGTTAAGAACAATATAATAATAATAATAATAATAAGACTTTATTTCCAACATACATTGGGTATTCAAGTATGGGTGTACTATTAAAATTTACAAGTAAAATCTTCCTTTAAGAGTAACTTCTTAAGATTATATTTAAAAGTATACACTGAACCAGCATTTTTTAGTTCTCTTGGAAGCTGATTATATAAATGAGGTCCACGAATGTTTATATCTCTTGAGCCAATATCAGTTTTAGACCTTCGTACTAATAAATCTTCCCCTTGACGGGTAGTTAACTTGGTAACTGAGCTTACTGTAGAAAAATTATACAAGCAATCAGGAAGATTGTTTCTTAGTATATTAAAAACAAAGGTACATATATCAAAAACATATTTATCTCTAATCTTTATCCATTCTAGATCTTTTAAAACAGGAGAGATGTGCTCGTATTTTCTTACATTGCCAACAGCCACTCGTGCTGCAAAGTTTTGTAACTTTTGTATTCTTTGTAATTGAGTCTTATTTGTACATCCCCAAACTTTGAGACAGTAATTAATTAAACTCATAGCTAAGGACTGGACAATTATTATACGAGTTGATGTTTCAAATGAGTCTTTTACCCTATTTAGATATATTAGAGTACCCATTACTTTTTTATAAATTTCATCTATATGCATTTCAAAATTCATGTAACGGTCAAAATAGACACCTAGGTTCTTTACCGAGTTCATTGGCTTAATGATATTACCGTTAAAATTTATATGAAGATTGTCATCAACTTCTGATAATAATTGTCTGGATCCGATAAGAATAGATTGGGTTTTAGTTTCATTAAGTAACAGACCATTTTTTAGAAAGTAACGTTTAGCCATATACAAAATTTCTTCTGCTCTACGAATAATATTTTCTAAATCATTAATTTCTCCTTCAATTAAGATTTGAGTATCGTCAGCATATTGAATGACATAACAGTTAGGTAAATATTTTACTAGATCGTTTACATATATTAGAAAAAGTATAGGTCCTAGGATCGATCCCTGAGGGACCCCAAACAATACCTTCTTGCGACTTGAGACTACATCTTTTATTCTGACTGACTGGTAGCGGTTTTTTAAATAGTTCTCGAACCAGCTTGGGTCAATGTTCATTTTTTTGCATTTTTCTAATAGAATGGTATGGTGTACACTATCAAAAGCTTTAGAAAGATCGAGTAGTAGTAGCAATGATATTTTCTTATTATCTATATTTTTGTATATTTCATCTGATATTTTCAATAAGGCAGTTTCAGTTGATAATTTTGGCCTGAAACCGTGTTGACTTTTTGCAATAAGTTTATTTTTTTCAAAAAACTCACTTAACTGATTTGCAACAATCTTTTCAAGTATCTTTGATAAAATTGGTAGTAAAGAGATTGGTCTATAGTTAGAGACGTCGTCAGGATTTCCATGTTTAAAACCAGGAATTACATGGGGATTTTTCCATAAATCTGGGTAGATATTGGTAACTATGGAAGTATTGATTATTACTGTCAGATAATAAGCTATTACAAATAATGAATCTCTAATAAAACGAAAACAAATTCCATCTGATCCATATGCATTAGAGTCTTTCAGATTTTTTATTACTAAGATTACTGTATTACAATCTACTGTAGTAGGGTTAAAGACATCATTACTTCTATTGAATGCACTATGTTCTTCAAGATTAACATTATTATTATTATTACTACCATCATCACTATTATCATTACCATTACTACCACCATCATTATTATTTACACCATTATCAACATTTCTATTATTATTACTACTACCATCATCATTATTATTACCACCATTACTATTATTGATTTCATTTATTATTTCTTTTTTTGTTTTTTCAAAGGTTTTTTTCCCCACTTCAGCGAAAAAATTATTGAACTCTTCTGCTTTAGCACTTACATCTACCTCATCGGGTATAATTGATATGTTACTACTTTTATTACAGTTATTGGAAAGCATGGTTTTAGCAATTTTCCATGTATCAGAGATATTGCCTTTAGCGTTTTGAAATTCATTTTTGTAATACTGTTTCTTACTGTTACTTAATAATGATTTTACTTGTTTCTTATGCTCTGTAAACTTTTCTCTTAAAGGGATATTATCTCTTTGTAGTTTTACTTCATTTTGTAGTTTGTCTCTTTCTTTCATAATGTTTTTTATGTCATCTGTTATCCAAGGAGCGGGGGGACGAAATATTTCTCTTGTCACGAGTGGTGCACATCGATCTATACATGATGATAAGACACTGGTTAAAATATTTACTTGTGTATTAATATTATCGGTATATAGAATTTCATTTAATTTATGTACTTCATTCATAAGTAAACTACAAAGTAATTCTTGTGAATAATTTCTTAAGCATCTGAATGTTTTAAAGATTGGTTGTCTCTTTGGTTTGCGAATATTTAGGGACGTTACAATTTCCTCGTGGTCTGCTATAGGGCTTGGCATTACGTCACACTTAGTTATCATATGTTTGGAGTTTGTTATTACTAGATCGATTTGGGAAACTGAAGTGGGAGTGATTCTAGTTGGTTTATTTATAATCTGTTTTAGATTTAAATTCTTAATAAGTCTACTCATTTTATTTTCTCTTTTTAGTTGATCATCATTAAAATCGCCATATATAAAAACTGGTTTGTTTTTTAAAATTATCTCCTTAAAAACGTCCAAAATATAGCTAAAAGAGGTTACCAAGGCTTTGGGGTGACGGTACACGCAGCCTATGATAATAGAAGGAAACTTTTTATGTTGGACAGAGATGAAATAAGAGAATGAAAAAAGAAAGGCTGAACAAACAAACAAACATTTATTTCCATTTTTTGTACAATGGTTATTCTTCTAAATATAAAAGTAACTTATAAGTAGGCATGTAACTGAACTAATAAGTAAGCAAAAATATACAGACCCTGCATTTCAGCCAGATTTCACCCCACCGCGCCAAATAGGAAAGCCCATTCGCCCTCAAGAGCGAATACCACCTTCAATCAACAAAATCTTACCCCATCTGCGGGCCACAAGGGAAGGTCCGCTCGAGCACTTGCAATTAAAGTATCTGAATTCCAGATCAAAACTTAGCACGAGGGTCTGCCCTCTCTTTCTTTATTTAATTTTCGTGCTTTTCCCTCCAATTCCCTTATATCCTTAATTCCCTCCCCTTTTTCCCCTCCTATCCTATCCCATCCAAAAAAAAAAAAAAAAAAGGTCCGCTCAACCTCAAGGGAGAACATCAAAGAAAAAAAACTTAGCACGAGGGTTTGCCCCTCTCTTTTTTCTTTTACTTTATTTAATTTTCGTGCTTTTCCCTCCAATTCCCTTATATCCTTAATTCCCTCCCCTTTTTTCCTCTCCTACCCCATCCCATCTGTGGTGACAATTCCCAGAATGCCTGCTTTCACCTGGTCAATGAATAGTCTACTCTCAGTTTCTTGCAGGCTACCGTACACAAAAATATTTACTCCACCAACTGCAAATAAAGTTGGGCTAAAACTTACTGGCTTATTATTAAATATAAGACAAACTGTACGGTACTAAAGGGGAAGGGCATGAGTTACGTTTGCTTAACAGTTAGTGGAGAACTCCCACTGGTTAATAACAAAAATACACTAAATAATATTAACTGAACACTGCATAAGTCCAGGCTTAAATGAAAGACTCATCGATAAAATATAAAAATATATTGAAAAAAAACTTAACATTATAATGGAGAGCAATATTTCAGCTTAAAAGAAAAGGATAAATTTTACAAAAATAACAAAGCGTTATAGCTCCAGGCACGACTGCTGGACACATCAAAATAAACAACACTTAATATCAAATAGTAATTGTTCAAAATCCAAAAACTTTGTGCAATATTGAAACAGAGTCACTGCTTGATAAATTCGACAGCACTAGTCCAAGGGGCGAAATGGGAGGCTTGTAAATTTACGCGAATTTTACGAGTCTCTGGTGCTGTCCTCAGAGAGAGTCTTCGTCCGTTCTGTAAACAAAGCAGACGAGCATCACATTCTAAAATAAAAGGATGTAATTTTATCATATTATACATAATTAAGGATTTCCTAAGATTTAGATTAGCTTTACAAACAAATTCCGATTATTCATGAGAAAATGATGGAATTAATGACAAAATAAATGATAGTTATAATATAGTCTCTCAAATGAATATATTCATGTAGGTAGATGCAATGCTAATTATGGTATTACAATAAAACACACACAAGGTATAACTAATGAAACTGTGTGTGATAGATCACCACACCATCCTAAAAAGAAAAAAGAAAAAGAAAATAGTAAGAGGGTAATACATACAGTTAAATTAAATGTAGCTTTCATAGAAAATAATAATGATGTAATAAAAATGTTAACAATAATGTTAATAATATAGTAATAATAACACTAGATACAGTATCGTTATTATCGGCATCATTACCATATTTGTTTTCCTTTTAATGAGAATAATTAGTTCTTAACTTAGAGAACAGAGAAATCGATATCTGATATCCAGATCAAAACTTAACACGAGGGTCTGCCCCTCTCTCTTTATCTCTTACTTTATCTAATTTTCGTGCTTTTCCCTCCAATTCCCTTATATCCTTAATCCCCTCCCCCTTTTCCTCTCCTATCGTATCCCATCCTTAAAAAAAAAAAAAAGTTTACATATAGAAAGGTTAGTGTTAAGGGAAATTGTATTAAATCATTAAGTTTAATTTATGTGTGAGCAGCAACTATGTGTCCAAAAGAAAACTATAAAGTTTGCCTTTGAAAGCTGTGAAGGAGGATGCATTTTTAAGATGCTCTGGAATATTGTTCCAGTAGTGGCCTTTTAATAGTGATCATCTTTAAACCTGCTTCTGTTTGTTCTGTGAATAAAGAGCTCACTGCTCTGTCTTGTGTTGGTTCCCCTTATATCCCTGACTTTTTAAATCAAATAGCCAGCTAGAATAATGATGGTCCAAAATTTTGAATACAAAAACATAAATAGCATAAGCGACCTTGTTTTCTGCCCGCAGCCACCCAAGTTTATTGAGAACTGGTGTGATGTGGTTATATTTTCTTATTCCTCCCAGGGCAACTTGAGCTGCAAAAATTAATAAGCTTCTGTACTCTGTTTATCTGAGTCTTAGTGGTAGCTCCCCAAAACAGTTGTGCAGTAATGAATGTGACAGGGCTAGAGATTCAACAACAGTTATTCGAGTGGTAGTCTCAAAATTGTCTTTTATACGTGATAAGTACATTAATGTTCCTGTAACCTTTTTGCATACTTTATCTATGTGGGAATCAAACAACATGTAGTTATCAAAGTGAATTCCTAGGCTTTTTACTGTTTTGCTAGGTGTGTAATATTGTCGCAAAAATTAATTGTTGTGTTTTCTGGAATTTGTGCTATATGGAACCTTGAACCAATAAACATGCATTGTGTTTTACTTTCGTTAAATAACAGCCCAATTTCTTGAAAATAGGTTTTAATTTTTGACAGTGTTTTCTGCTCTTAAGTTTAGCTCTGGGAGATTATTAATATCACCACTAAGGAGTAGTTGAGTGTTATCTCCATATTGTACGACTAGACAGTCAGAAATGAAAGAAGATAGATAATTTACGTAAATGGAGAAGAGGATAGGATCAAGTACATTTTTTTGGCATAGAGATAATGTTGTAAAGACGTATAAACTGTTTGCGATTAGATTGATACTCTCTAAACCAGCTCTGATTAATACTTAGGTTAGTACATTTACGTATAAAAATTTCATGGTTTACACTGTCGAAGGCTTTTGATAAGTCTAATAATACGAGAAGAGATATTTTTTTCATATCTATATTATTATAGATACTATTCGTAATTTTGAGCAGTGCAGTTTCGGTCTGAAACCATGTTGGTTAAAAGATAATAGTCTATTTGACTCTAAAGATGACATAAGTTGGAATGCAATAATTTTTTATAATATTTTAGAGAAGATGGGTTGCAGGGAAATGGGACGATAGTTTGTCATATCTTCTCTGTCCCCCTTTTTATGCAGAGGTATTACATGTGATTTTTTCCAAGAGTCAGGAAACTTTTTAGTAACAATGGAAGTGTTCATAATAAAAGCCAGAGTTTCTTAGGCTCTTTATGGTAAGAATTAGGGTAGCACAATCGATAGGATTTATCTTGAAGTACTCTCTTGTGTTTACACTGGAAGAATTGTCCTTTAAGCAATTACTCATACCCACTGAGTGATTACCTAATTGCCTAATTGTGATTACCTAATTTTGTTTACGGGAAAGAGCCCAAAGCTCGTATCTTCCCGTCTCCTGATCGGTTCCATTTTATACTTAGTGATACTTATCATACCTGTCCTTAAAACTATGGGTTGAGATAGCATTAACTACCTCCTCGCTTAGCCAATTCCAATTATCAACTACTCTTACACTGAAAAAGTATTTCCTTACATCCTGCAAAGAAGTTTTCTTTCCAAGCTTCAAACTATGACCTCTAGTTCTAGAGCCAGCCATATCAAAATATCGATCCCTATCCACTCTATCATAACCATGAAGGAATTTAAAGACTGTCACCATATCCCCCCTCACTCTTCTAGCTTCGAGTGATGGTAAGTCTAATTCCCTCAGCCTCTCATCATAACTGAGATTGCGTATTGCTGGCACCAGTTTCGTGGCATGTCTTTGAACTTTTTCAAGCTTAGCTATGTGCTTTTTCAAGTGCGGATTCCAAAAGGGGGCTGCATATTCGAGTTTTGGCCTCACATAGGTTACATAAATATTTCTGAACATTTCCTTGTCCATGTGCCTGAAGGCTACCCTTACATTTGATAAGAATGCATATGCTGCCCTTACTATGCCATTTATATGTATTTCTGGAGACAAATCTGCCAGTATGTTTACTCCTAGATCTCTCTCATTTTTTGTCTCTTGAAGTTGTACTCCAGCCACCGAGTAGTCAAGCTTGGGCCTTCTTGCACTTGTACCCATTCTCATTACCTTACATTTTGAAGTACTGAATTTCATTAGCCACTTTTCTGACCACTCATGCAGATTATTTAGATCCTCCTGAAGTTCTCTACCATTGTTCTCGTTTTTTACTTTCTTCACAATCTTTGCATCATCTGCAAACATATTCATGAATGAATTTACAGACTCTGGTAGGTCATTTTCATATACAAGGAACAAAAGTGGCCCTAAAACTGAACCCTGTGGAACTCCACTACTAACTCTTCTCCATTCAGACACTGAGTGTCTTACTCTAAACCTCTGTTCCCTTCCTTCTAAGTAAGTTTTTATCCATTCCAAAACATTTTCACCTATTCTAGCCATTGATTGCAGCTTCCTAATAAGTCTCCCATGTGGAACAGTGTCAAACGCTTTCTGGAAGTCTAGGAATATGCAATCTGCCCAGCCCTCTCTTTCCTGTAAGATTTGGCTTACCTCATCATAAAATTCTAATAAGTTTGTTACTGTTGATCTACCTTCTCTGAGGCCATGTTGCCTCACTGACAAAAAGTTGAAGGATTCCAAGTGAAAAGAGATATGTTTCCTTAGTAGTTTCTCCATAACTTTGCAAACTATGCTGGTCAAGGAAACTGGTCTATAGTTCAGAGCTGTATCCCTCCTTCCCTTTTTGAAGATAGGTATCACATTTGCTTGTTTCCAGCATCTTGGAATCTCCCCCGACTCCAGTGACTCCTTAAATATGATACTTAGTGCCACTGATATTGTGTTTGCGCATTTTTTAAGCACATGAGGGGATATGTCATCAGGACCTGTAGCTTTATGAACATCTAAATCCATCAGCGCTTTGCATACCTCTGTGGCTGTAAGGTCGATGTTCTCTAATACCGGCCCTTGAGCTTCTATCACTGCAATCTGAGGGGGTGGGGTATATTCTACTGTAAATACTGACTGAAACTCCTTGTTCAATTCTTTGCAGATCTCTTCATCCGTCTCAGTGATGCTTCTATCCGCTCTCTTTAGCCTTAAAACCTGTTCTTTTACCTTCAGTTTTCCTCTGATAAAGCTGTGGAAAAGCTTGGGATTTTCTTTAGCTTTCCTGGTGATGTCCCTCTCATAGTCTCTCTCTGCCTCTCTCCTTTTACTTAGGTAGTCATTTCTTGCTCTTTTGTAGGTTTGCCAGGCATTTATGTTTTTTCTCCTCCTATACCTTTTCCAGCATTTGTCTCTCCACTCCTTAGCTCTTTTACACCCATTATCGAACCATTTCTCTCTGGCATGAATTACACCTACTTTGGTGACAGGTATGCAGCAATCTACTATCTTCCCATATTTCTCACAAAAGATGTCATACATTTCTTGTACAGATTTGTTGTAAAATAAGGTTCTCCAGTCAATAACTGCAAAAAGCTCATTCATTTTGATGTAATCTCCTTTCGGATAGTTCCTCCTCATGTCCTCAGTGCCTCTACTCTCAGGAAGAATATCTTCAATGATATACTCCATCAACAACACACAGTGGTCACTCTTTCCAACTGGTGGTTCATACTCAATTTTTTCAATATCCAACACATTATCTGTGAACACTAGATCAAGTAGTGATTTCTCATCCCCACCCCTGGCCCTTGTTGGTTCCATTACATGTTGGTGTAGGAAATTCCCTTGTACGCAATCTAGGAATCTTGCCCCGAATGAGTCCTCACCACTGTGTGGGTCAAAATTTATCCAATCTATCTCTTTATGATTAAAGTCTCCCATAATCAAAATCCTACATTTTTTATTCCCGTGCCATGTTAACAACTGAGTTTATGACTTCAATAGTACCTATATGACTTTCCTTATAAACTTCAAGCCTATTTTGGTTCCTTGGTGGGTTGTATACAACAGTTATTATAATGCTCTCTGAGCCAGTATTTATGCGAGCAACAAGAAATTCCTTGAACTCACTTTCTATAGCCAAGTTTATTTCTTCAACTTGAATCCTTTCACTTATGAGCAGTGCTATCCCTCCACCAGTCCTCTCAGATCTTTCAACCCTTAGTATTCTGAAGCCCTTAGGAAAAACTGTGACACTGTTTATGTCCTCACTCAACTTAGTCTCTGTAATTGCTACTATATCTGCCTTACTGTTGTGAATCCTATCTTTTAATTCTACTGCCTTACCAGCTAATCCATCAGCATTTGTGTATAACAATCTTAATGAGGCCCCATCCCCTGATCTTCTGTCATTATCTTCTTTATCTCCCCTTTGTCTGGAAGAACTCTGTAACAAAAAATTTTCTTCTGTTCTTCATTTCTTTTATCATTTAACCTTCTTGCCTCTTGCAACAAGTTTTTGATCTTTCCCATCTCTTCCTGTGTTCTGTATCGTCTAATGAACACTTCTTTGAATTCTTGAAGGTCTTTTAGACTTTTTTTTCTCAACAATATTTCCCTACATGTTTCCCCTCTCTCAAAGGTTACTTTTGTTGGTCTCGGCTTTCCTTCCCTCGAATATTTACCTAGTTGGTGTATGTTCACAATATCCTCAGAACCACAAACTACTCCAAGCTTTCTTATCAGGTCTACAACCCTAGCCATATTTTCTTCAAGTCTCCCCTGCCATGTTGGCTCCTGGGATTCGCTTATGCCTGAGATTACCACGGTCTTCTCCTTATCAAGTGCCTGTCTGATGAGTGGGTTTGCCCTTTCCATCACAACGTCTTTCATTTTTTCGATTACTGTCTCTTTATAGTCAACTGTTTGTATGTTTTCCAGTGCCACCACCTTTACAGCCTCTTTTACTGCCACATTCCCCTTGAGTTTATGTTTTCTTGTGTTTTCTCATATGTATTTTTGCCAACGTTAGCAAAATAGTTATTAAAGTTTTCCGCTTTGTCTTTCAACTCTGTAATATTTTCATAACTTTCTGAGGTAGTCTTTACATTTGGTATCATGCATCTTATCACTTTCCATGTTGCTGCTGTATCATGTCTAGAGTCATTAAATTTTTTTTTGTAAAAGTCCTTTTTTACTTTCATTGGATACAATAGGATAGGATAGGATAGGTGGGGGAAGAACAGTGACGGCGTCGAGTGAACTCTCTTAGCCCTATTCAGGGTGTCATCACTGAGGAGAGGGGAATAAAGGATGGGAAGGATTGGGGGGATAAGCATGAAATTTAAAGAAGTAAGAGATGAATAGAGAGGGGCAAACCCTCGTGCTAAGACTTTCATTGATGAGAGATCTGACACGTTTCTTTTCTGTTTTATAACGTTCTCGGAGAGTCATATCATATCTATTCATTTTTAGCTCTTTTTGTTTTTGATTTCTGATTTGCATTTCCTCTTTGATGTATTTTTTTTTTTTTATAGATTCTCCACCCTAAGCCAGGGGACTGAGGGGCGGGTTATTTTTCTTGTTACAATGGGTGCACAACTATCTAAGCACTCACGAAAGACTTTTGTTAGAATCTCAACCTGCAAATCGACGTTATCTGTGTTTTTAATTCTATTAAGTACATTTGTGTTGTTGATTAATGTTTCACAAAAGATATCAGGGGAGTAATTTTTTGACACCGGAATGTCTTGAAGAGAGGCTTCCTTTTCGGCTTGTTTATGTTTAGCATAGCAATGTTCAGCTCGTGGTCTGCAATTGGGGTGGGAACTACGTCCCAATAGGGTATTCTTTCTACTTTATTTGTTATTATCAGATCTATAAGAGTCCAAGAATTAGGGGTTATGCGGGGCGGTTTTGTCACTATTTGTGTTAACTTCACAGTGTTGATCACCCTTTTCATTTTGTTATCTGCTGAGCAAGTCATCATTAAATTCACCAAGTATGTATATGGGTTTATGGCGCACACAGATATTTCTGAATGTTTGTAGCAGATGACTAAATGAACTGGTAGGTGCTTTAGGGTGATGGTAAACACACCCTACAATGAAAGATGAAAGTTTCCGATACTGCACAGTGATCAATAAATCTTCGAGCTCTTCAGTTTTTTTTTCTAAACGTAATGAAATAATAACGAGAATGAATACAAAGAAAACAGAGATGGGGAGTGTTGTGACTTGTAAGACGTGAAGGTATACTAGGACCAAAGTAACGAATGTACCTGAAGAATCGACATACATGTAGGTATAGGAAAATAACTGAAATTAATAAAAACTTAGTATCGACCTGTTCTGGCCAGTCCTATTCAATTCCTATAGACATAAGTTTGTATTATTAAACTCCATTCTCAATAAATTCAGAATCAAACCCAAAACTCCTTTTCACCAGTTTCTTCATGTTGGTTTGAAGGGTTCTGTGGAATGTCCCATAAGAGACAAAGACAGAACCTAGAAAAATGACTATTACAACACGCAGGGATAATTAGTTTAATGCGTATTGCTGAGCGATAGTTAAACAATGTATTAAATATAAAAATAAGAATATACAATTTATTTATGTAATTTTAATGCACAATTTAATTTTTTTGTCATATATTCTAAAAATCTAGATAGAAAGATTAATGGGAGGTATTATAATGGCTTGATAATGCATCCAGGTGTAGAAAAATATTTTCAAGAGGTTCTGAAGCAATGGTAGCCGCCACTTTGCTGCTTTTACTAAAGTAAATTGTAGGATTCAGTAGAATGGCACGTAAGAAGACTGGGCAGAATCCAAAAACATTGGCTACTACGCCAACCAGGAATATTTAATTTGAAAGGTTAAATATGAATAAAGAGATATTCTTTCTGAACTATACGTAAGAAAGTACAGGCATTTTATATAACTTCAATTACATATATTGAAAATTTTTAGATAAGTAATGTAGCAAAAATGCGGCCGTACTATGTATGGGGACGGGCAAAAATATTGCCCGGACACAATGTAATTTTTTTTTTTTTTTTTTTTTTTAGGATGGGATAGGATAGGAGGGGAAAAAGGGGAGGGAATTAAGAATATAAGGAAGTTGGAGGGAAAAGCACGAAAATTAAATAAAGTAAGAGAAAAAAGAGAAGGGCAGACCCTCGTGCTAAGTTTTGTCGCATTCACGAGGTCGAAAGATCGGTTCCCGTCCAAGACCGAGAGTTTAAGCTGTTGACTGGCAGGTACTGCTGTGGTTGGACACCACTGTGGGGGGTTGGGGTTTGCCCTGGCTGGCGAATACCCATTGTATTGAAATGGAAATAAAGGTTTATATATATATATATATATATATATATATATATATATATATATATATATATATATATATATATATATATATATATATATATATATATATATATATATATATATATATATATATATATATATATATATATATATATATATATATATATATATATATATATATATATATATATATATATATATATATATATATATATATATATATATATTATGTAAACATTTAAGAAAAAGTAGGAGCTAAGGGGGAAAAAAAAAAGTGATACAGAATGAATATGATAGTTTGAAAGACTAGTCGACATACTTAAGACCTAAAATGACAATGAGAAAGAATCTAAAGAAAGAGAGATGGGAAGTTTCGTGACTTAAGACGTGAGGAGATATTAAGACCTAAGAATATATAGGAGAATCTGCGTACAAATAGGTATAGGAAGAGAACGAAAATGAAGACTTAGCATCGACCTGTTCTGGCCAGTCCTACTCAATCCCTAAAGACATATAGTTGTACTGTAACAAACATTCACATTCATTGTACAGGTATGTATTACTCAGTTTAATTGGTTAATTCATGTTGCTCAATAGAGTTCTGTAGAGTGCCTCGAAAGACAAATACAGAACCTAAAAAAATGACTATTACGACACGCAGGGAATAATTATTTACTTATTAAGCGCTTAGCGATACTTAAACAATCTATTAAATATAAAAAAAAGAAAACGCAAATTATTTATGTAATTTTAAAGCATACATTAATTTCTTTTCATAAATTTCTAAAAACTCGATAGAAAGATTAATGAGAAGTATTGTAATGGCTTGATGATGCACCCATGTGTGGAAAACTATTTTCAAGAGGTTCTGAAGCAATGGTAGTCGCCACAGGTCTGCTTTTACAAGAGAAAATTTTTAGGATTAAGTAGATTGACCCGTAAGGGACTGGTCAGAATCCAAAAAAATTGGCTATTACGCCAACCAAGAATATTTAATTTGAAAGGTTAAATATAGATAAAGGGATATTCTTTCTGAACTATATGTAAGAACCAGAATTATGAGATTTATACTACCTGGCATTTTGACGAATAATATAACACCAAACACTTTACACTCTTCTATGGGTCCTCTAAGACCCACTCCACCGTAAAGTTGAATATCTATGAAAATTAAGGGGGTTGCAAGTCCGGCGTAAACACTTAGTCCCACCAGACTTTCACAAAGGTACATTATAATTTTTTTTTTTAAATCGGTTTTTACGTCGCGAACTCTCTTTTCTACTAAGGGCTAGGACGGTTGCCTAACCTCAGCCCGTGACTTGGTGCAAACCCTCGACCTGCCGCTTCTGAGTCGCGGACGGTTTCATCTTGTCATGGAGATAGATTACTATATAATTTGGCTCTGAAAAATATCTCTTTCGAGATAGACAGAGCCTAAAAAAAAACTTTTACGACATGCAGGGATAAAAGCAAACAGGATAAATGAAGGCTAGTATTTTATGGATTTCAAAAATAGCTCATAGTAATATATTTATGTAATTATAATTCATATATTGAGACACTTTGATATATATTAATAATTATTAAAGAGTAATACTAAAATAAATAATAAAACAGTACATATATGCTTCATGCACAATTCAAAGATATTTTAATCTGTATTTGGATTGAACACACACGGAAATAAGATGTTACACAAGCATATATGTAGCCTCCTGGCTAGTACAGTGGTAACGCGCTGGCCTCGCATTCGCGAGGTCGACGGATCGCGCCTCGTCCAGGCAAGAGAGTTTAAGCTGTTTACTGGGAAGGTTACTGCTGTGGCTGGGCACCACAGTGGGGGGTTGGGACCTGTGCCGGTTGGAGACCACCCTATGGGTCCTCCATGACCCGTTCCACCCATTCGTGGGTGGAGAATCTAAAAAAAAAAAAAAAACATGCGAAACCTAAATTTATTTATTAAAATTGAAATTGCTACGCCTCATCTAAGCTTACATCACCTAGCACAATTTGAAATTTTGCGAACTGTGGAAAGAAAAAATCTCTATTACATAATTAATATCGTGGTTTGCACATAGTTCCAAGTATTATACTAGACGCACATACTACAATGGGCCAAATGAGGAAAAAATAAACTACTTTTCCAAAGGAAAAACACCACATAGAGACTGAAGCAGAGTAGCAAATGACTCTCCTGTTATAATATTCTCTTAATGTAGTCTTTCATTTTTTTTTTTATCATTGTATTCCTTCTAATTGTAATTATTTGCAGATGCTTGTAGTTGTATTAATGTAAAATAAAACCTTAAAAACTACTATAGCTTATTACAGTTTATTCTACATAAATAATTGAATGCTGGTTTTGATTCAACACGAGAATTAAGGATAAATTGCTGCGATCTGAAAGATTCGATGCCAATCCAAATTCGAATACTGCTGCTAAGGAATGGAAGCATTGGCTAAAGACTCAAATTTTCTTACTGTTATTGAAGGACTCTCTCCTAACAAGTTGAATTTGCTTACGGATTATGTTGCTCCGTGTTTAAATATATTTCTGATGGACACACATGAAGCTTTAATTGGGGGGTAGCCGACATTAAAAAGAGAAAACAATAAGGGGATTACTTTGCTCTATGGGCAATGACGAGGGAGCTAGCCACCGTTCAGATGGCACTGCTGGAGTGCCACAGCCCATCCTCTTAGCTCTTCCACAACCTGTGTCGCTTCACAACTGCCAACTCCTCTACTGCCCCTACCACAGGGCTACCTCTGTAAGATGCAACCCCATGGTAACAGCAGATGCCCATCAGAGCTGCGTCACAATCGCTCGCCACTCATTCCTATTCCTAGCACGCTCACTTGCTTCCCTCACATCCATCCTTTTATCATTCAGGGCTCTCCTTACTCCATCCATCCACCCAAACCTAGGCCTCCCTCTAGCAATTCTCCCATCAACTCTCGCATTCATCACTGCTACCCATTTTCTCAAAAATATTAGAAAAAATTGTTGCATGCCAACTTATGTCATATTTAGAATCAAATAGACTATTAACGATTAACCAACACGGTTTCAGACCAAAACTCTCGACGGAAACTGCACTGCTTAAAGTTACAAATAGTATATATAATAATATAGATATGAAAAAAATATCTTTGCTTGTATTATTAGACTTATCAAAAGCCTTCGACAGTGTAAGCCATGAAATTCTTTTAAGTAAATGTATTGACTTTAATATTGATCCAAGCTGGTTTAGCGTGTATCTATCTAATCGTAAACAGTCCATACGCCTTAACAACATTATCTCTGTGCCTAAAAATGTATCATTTGGTGTTCCACAGGGATCAGTACTTGGTCCTATCCTCTTCTGCATTTACGTAAATGATCTATCTTCTTTCATTTCTGACTGTCTAGTCGTACAATATGCAGATGACACTCAACTGCTCCTTAGTGGTGATATTAATAATCTCCCAGAGCTAACTTTAAGAGCAGAAAACACTCTGTCAAAAATTAAAACCTATTTCCAAGAAATTGGGCTGTTAATTAACGAAAGTAAAACACAGTGCATATTTATTGGTTCAAGGTTCCACGTAGCACAAATTCCAGAAAACACAACAATTAATTTTTGCGACAATATTATCACACCTAGCAAAACAGTCAAAAACCTAGGAATTCACTTTGATAACCACATGTTGTTTGATTCCCACATAGATAAAGTATGCAAAAAGGTTACAGGAACATTAATGTACTTATCACGTATAAAAGACAATTTTGAGACTACCACTCGAATAACTGTTGTTGACTCTCTAGCCCTAAGTCACATTAATTACTGCACAACTGTTTGGGGAGCTACCACTAAGACTCAGATAAACAGAATACAGAAGCTTATTAATTTTGCAGCTCGAGTTGCCCTGGGAGGAATAAGAAAATATGACCACATCACACCAGCTCTCAATAAACTTGGGTGGCTGCGGGCAGAAAATAAGGTCGCTTATGCTATTTATGTTTTTGTATTCAAAATTTTGGACCATCATTATCCTAGCTGGCTATTTGATTTAAAAACAGTCAGGGATATAAGGGGAACCAACACAAGACAGAGCAGTGAGCTCTTTATTCACAGAACAAACACAAAAGCAGGTTCAAAGATGATCACTATCAAAGGGTCAACACTCTGGAATAATATTCCAAAGCATCTTAAAAATGCATCCTCCTTCACAGCTTTCAAAGGCAAACTATATAGTTTTCTTTTGGACAAATAGTTGCTGCTCATTAAGAACTAATTATTCTCATTGTAAGGAAGCAAATATGGAAATGATGCCGATAATAACGATCCTGTATCTAGTGGCATACTTACTACTTTATTATTAACATTATTGTTAACATTTTTATTACAGCATTATTATTTTCTATGAAAGCTACATTTAATTTAACTATATGTCTGACCCTCTTATTTATTAGTTTAATTACATGTCTACTTATAAGTTACTATTAATGTTGAATAACCATTGTACAAAATGGAAATAAATGTTTGTTTGTTTGTTTGCTTGTTTTTCAGCAGTCTCTCATCATCCATCCTTTCCACATGGCCAAACCACCTCAGAACATTCATATCTACTCTGGCTGCAATTTCTCTCCTCACACCCGTTCTTGCTCTCACCACTTCATTCCTAGCCCTATCCAACCGAGATATACCAATCATACTCCTCAGGCATTTCATCTCAAACACATTTAGTTTCCGTCTCTCACTTACTTTCATACCCCATAACTCTGATCCATACATCACAGTTGGCACAACCACTTTCTCATACAAAACTTTCTTAACATTCATTTCCAACCCTCTATTATTCATCACTTCTTTCAACGCATCAACAGTATCTCTTAAACTTTTCCTTATGATTTTGAGTGACTAAGACGACAGTGAGTTAATCAAACATAATTTCCCTAAATAAGAAATCCTGCAGAGTATTGTGAGTAAAAAACTTATAATTGCTGTATGATGAGACTGTCCAAATATTAAAGGAAAAAATTGAGAACATTTTCGTGAGGGGAAAGAGAAAGAGGCTGCTCTGTTCTGCCTTGAAGGGAACTTAGAAGAGTTGCCAGAGGTGAAGTCATCACATCACATTACCTAATTTTTTGTGTAAATTGGGGAGAGCTATTAAGCCGTTCACCTGATCCTGTGGTTCCATATATTGTTAAAATCAGCATCCTTCCCATTTATATTAATTTGATAGCTAGTTTGAAACACGAAATAATTGAATAATTAAATAAATACCAAAAATACAACTGTCAACAGTACTGAGTTAAGTTGCCAAGTAGTACATATGTCTCATTTCCTTCATTTTTTTTTCTTTTCTTTTAGCTTTCTCTTTTACTATTTTTTTTATTTTGTATATATATTGAGTTAAATGTAAAGTCTAATCCTGTGATAACATATCTTGGTTAGCAAGTGAGTTTATCAGTTAGGAAGAATATATAGCAGAAACAGGTGGGTGCCTCCTCAGATACAAATTCGAAATTTTCCTTTAGGTTTGACATTTGTTTTGTTGCATTTTTTCTTTTTCTTTTTATCCTCAAATTACCATAGTCAAATTTTTAAGTTAAGATGTGTGTTACCAGAAAAGAGATAAATTTAGTCTCTAAATAGCACTTATATGGAGATATAAAAATTCTGTGTGAAGCTTACATAAAAGTTTTTCTCTTTTTTTTTCTTCTCTTTCTCGTCTTCTTTCTATATTCTGTGAGAGGGAGTACATAAAAATGAGGCCATCTCTGTCCCAAACCTCTCCCACCCATGGATCGGGAGGAGGGGTAGCTATTAGGAGACTAAAACAGAAAATCAAGTATTTAGAGGCAATGGTTATAAGCCTTGATGAAAAAATTCGGAATATGGATGGAGAAATGAAAGAGAATGAAACACTCAGAGAGGAAATAACATTTTTGGAGGAAGCAAATAAAGCACAAGGGCAGGAGAGAAAGGAACTAGAAAAATGAATAAAGAAGCTGGAAGGGGAAAGGAGTGAACTAGAAACTAGAATTTCCAAACAAGAAGATAAAAACAAACAGCTGAATAACAACCTAAATGAATTAGATGTTAGTTCACTGCTCTCTTCTGAGAGAGACGAGATTGCTGCTTGGAATGTCCAGATTAAGGAAAACATTGAACACTTTAGAAAAGAGTTCCAGGAGCTGAATATGGAAAATGATGCCATGAAAACTTCCTTTGCTGATGCACTAAAGTGGAATGTGGCAGTAAAAGAGGCTGCAAAGGTGGTGGCACTGGAAAACATACAAACAGTTGACTATAAAGAGACAGTAATTGAAAAAAGAGAAGACAGTGGTAATCTCAGGCATAAGCGAATCCCAGGAGCCAACATGGCAGGGGAGACTTGAAGAAAATAAAGCTAGGCTTGTAAACCTGATAAGAAAGCTTGGAGTAGTTTGTGGTTCTGAGGATATTGTAAACATACACCAACTAGGTAAATATTCGAGGGAAGGAAAGCCGAGACCAACAAAAGTAACCTTTGAGAGAGGGGAAACATGTAGGGAAATATTGTTGAGAAAAAAAAATCTAAAAGACCTCCAAGAATTCAAAGAAGTGTTCATTAGACAATACAGAACACAGGAAGAGATGGGAAAGATAAAAAAACTTGTTGCAAGAGGCAAGAAGGTTAAATGAGGAAAGAAATGAAGAAGAGAAGAAAAATTTTCATTTCAGAGTTCTTCCAGACAAAGGGGAGATAAAGAAGATAATGACAGAAGATCAGGGGATGGGGCCTCATTAAGATTGTTATACACAAATGCTGATGGATTAGCTGGTAAGGCAGTAGAATTAAAAGATAGGATTCACAATAGTAAGGCATATATAGTAGCAATTACAGAGACTAAGTTGAGTGAGGACATAAACAGTGTCACAGTTTTTCCAAAGGGCTTCAGAATATTAAGGGTTGAAAGATCTGAGAGGACTGGTGGAGGGATAGCACTGCTCATAAGTGAATGGATTCAACTTGAAGAAATAAACATGGCTATAGAAAGTGAGTTCAAGGAATTTCTTGTTGCTCGCATAAATACTGGGTCAGAGAGCATAATAATAACTGTTGTATATAACCCACCAAGGAACCAAAATAGGCTTGAAGTTTATGAGGAAAGTCATATAGGTACTATTGAAGTCATAAACTCAGTTGTTAACATGGCATGGGAGAAAAAATGTAGGATTTTGATTATGGGAGATTTTAATCATAAAGAGATAGATTGGATAAATTTTGACCCACACAGTGGTTAGGACTCATTAGGGGCAAGATTCCTAGATTGCGTACAAGGGAATTTCCTACACCAACACGTAATGGAACCAACAAGGGCCAGGGGTGGGGATGAGCCATCACTACTTGATCTAGTATGCACAGATAATGTGTTGGATATTGAAAAAAATTGAGTATGAACCACCAATTGGAAAGAGTGACCACTGTGTGTTGTTGATGGAGTATATCAATGAAGATATTCTGCCTGAGAGTAGAGGCACTGAGGACATGAGGAGGAACTATCTGAAAGGAGATTACATCAAAATGAATGAGTTTTTTGCAGTTATTGACTGGAGAACCTTATTTTACAACAAATCTGTACAAGAAATGTATGACATCATTTGTGAGAAATATGGGTAGATAGTAGATTGCTGCATACCTGTCACAAAAGTAGGTGTAATTCATGCCAGAGAGAAATGGTTCGATAATGGGTGTAAAAGAGCTAAGGAGTGGAGAGACAAATGCTGGAAAAGGTATAGGAGGAGAAAAAACATAAATGCCTGGCAAACCTACAAAAGAGCAAGAAATGACTACCTAAGTAAAAGGAGAGAGGCAGAGAGAGACTATGAGAGGGACATCACCAGGAAGGCTAAAGAAAATCCCAAGCTTTTCCACAGCTTTATCAGAGGAAAACTGAAGGTAAAAGAACAGGTTTTAAGGCTAAAGAGAGTGGATGGAAGCATCATTGAGACAGATGAAGAGATCTGCAAAGAATTGAACAAGGAGTTTCAGTCAGTATTTACAGTAGAAAATACCCCACCCCCTCAGATTGCAGTGATAGAAGCTCAAGGGCCGGTATTAGAGAACATCAACCTTACAGCCACAGAGGTATGCAAAGCGCTGATGGATTTAGATGTTCATAAAGCTACAGGTCCTGATGACATATCCCATCATGTACTTAAAATATGCGCAAACTCAATATCAGTGGCACTAAGTATCATAATTAAAGAGTCAGGGGAGATTCCAAGATGCTGGAAGCAAGCATATGTGATACCTATCTTCAAAATGGGAAGGAGGGATACGGCTCTGAACTATAGACCAGTTTCCTTGACCAGCATAGTTTGCAAAGTTATGGAGAAACTACTAAGGAAACATATCTCTCTTCACTTGGAATCCTTCAACTTTTTGTCAATGAAGCAACATGGCTTCAGAGAAGGTATATCAACAGTAACAAACTTATTAGAATTTTATGATGAGGTAAGCCGAATCTTACAGGAAAGAGAGGGCTGGGCAGATTGCATATTCCAAGACTTCCAGACAGCGTTTGACACTGTTCCACATGGGAGACTTATTAGGAAGCTGGAAGCAATGGCTAGAATAGGTGGAAATGTCTTGGAATGGATAAAAACTTACTTAGAAGGAAGGGAACAGAGGGTTAGAGTAAGACTGTGTCTGAATGGAGAAGAGTTAATAGTGGAGTTTCACAGGGTTCAGTTTTAGGGCCACTTTTGTTCCTTGTATATGTAAATGACCTACCAGAGTCTGTAAATTCATTCATGAATATGTTTGCAGATGATGCAAAGATTGTGAAGAAAGTAAAAAACGAGAACAATGGTAGAGAACTTCAGAAGGATCTAAATAATCTGCATGAGTGGTCAGAAAAGTGGCTAATGAAATTCAATACTTCAAAATGTAAGGTAATGAGAATGGGTACAAGTGCAAGAAGGCCCAAGCTTGACTACTCGGTGGCTGGAGTACAACTTCAAGAGACAGAAAATGAGAGAGATCTAGGAGTAAACATACTGGCAGATTTGTCTCCAGAAATACATATAAATGGCACAGTAAGGGCAGCATATGCATTCTTATCAAATGTATGGGTAACTTTCAGGCACATGGACAAGGAAATGTTCAGAAATATTTATGTAACCTATGTGAGGCCAAAACTGGAATATGCACCCCCCTTTTGGAATCCACACTTGAAAAAGCACATAGCTAAGCTTGAGAAAGTTCAAAGACATGCCACGAAACTGGTGCCAGAAATACGCAATCTCAGTTATGACGAGAGGCTGAGGGAATTAGACTTACCATCACTCAAAGCTAGAAGAGTGAGGGGGGATATGGTGCCAGTCTTTAAATTCCTTCATGGTTATGATAGAGTGGATAGGGATGGATATTTTGATATGGCTGGCTCTAGAACTAGAGGTCATAGTTTGAAGCTTCGTTAGAAAACTTCTTTGCAGGATGTAAGGAAATACTTTTTCAGTGTAAGAGTAGTTGATAATTGGAATTCGCTAAGCGAGGAGGTAGTTAATGCTATCTCAATCCATAGTTTTAAGGACAGTTATGATAAGTGTCACTAAGTATAAAATGGAACCGATCAGGAGACGGGAAGATACGCGCATTGGGCTCTTTCCCGTAAACACAATTATGTAAACACGCGTGCGCGCGCGCGTACGCACACACACACACACACACACACACACACACACACACACACACACACACACACACACAGAATAAAGAATAAAGAAGCTGGAAGGGGAAAAGTCAACTAGAATCTAGAATTTCTAAACAAGAAGATAAAAACAAACAGCTGAATGACAACCTAAAGGAATTAGATGCTAGTTCACTGCTCTCTTCTGAGAGAGACGAGATTGCTGCTTGGAATGTCCAGATTAAGGAAAACATTGAACAGTTCAGAAAAGAGTTCCAGGAGCTGAATATGGAGAATGATGCCATGAAAACTTCGTTTACTGATGCACTAAAGGGGAATGTGGCAGTAAAAGAGGCTGTAAAGGTGGTGGCACTGGAAAACATACAAACAGTTGACTATAAAGAGACAGTAATCGAAAAAATGAAAGACGTTGTGATGGATAGGGCAAACCCACTCATCAAACAGGCACTTGATAAGGAGAAGACAGTGGTAATCTCAGGCATAAGCGAGTCCCAGGAGCCAACATGGCAGGGGAGACTTGAAGAAAATAAAGCTAGGGTTGTAGACCTGATAAGAAAGCTTGGAGTAGTATGTGGTCCTGAGGATATTGTGAACATACACCAACCAAGTAAATATTCGAGGGAAGGAAAGCCGAGACCAACAAAAGTAACCTTTGAGAGAGGGGAAACATGTAGGGAAATATTGTTGAGAAAAAAAAGTCTAAAAGACCTTCAAGAATTCAAAGAAGTGTTCATTAGACAATACAGAACACAGGAAGAGATGGGAAAGATCAAAAACTTGTTGCAAGAGGCAAGAAGGTTAAATGATGAAAGAAATGAAGAAGAGAAGAAAAATTTTCATTGCAGAGTTCTTCCAGACAAAGGGGAGATAAAGAAGATAATGACAGAAGATCAGGGGATGGGGCCTCATTAAGATTGTTATACACAAATGCTGATGGATTAGCTGGTAAGGCAGTAGAATTAAAAGATAGGATTCACAACAGTAAGGCATATATAGTAGCAATTACAGAGACTAATTTAAGTGAGGACATAAACAGTGTCACAGTTTTTCCTAAGGGCTTCAGAATACTAAGGGTTGAAAGATCTGAGAGGACTGGTGGTGGGATAGCACTGCTCATAAGTGAAAGGATTCAAGTCGAAGAAATAAACTTGGCTATAGAAAGTGAGTTCAAGGAATTTCTTGTTGCTCGCATAAATACTGGGTCAGAGAGCATTATAATAACTGTTGTATACAACCCACCAAGGAACCAAAATAGGCTTGAAGTTTATGAGGAAAGTCATATAGGTACTATTGAAGTCATAAACTCAGTTGTTAACATGGCACGGGAAAAAAAATGTCGGATTTTGATTATGGGAGACTTTAATCATAAAGAGATAGATTGGATAAATCCTGACCCACAGTGTGGTGAGAACTCATTCGGGGCAAGATTCCTAGATTGCGTACAAGGGAATTTCCTACACCAACATGTAATGGAACCAACAAGGGCCAGGGGTGGGGATGAGAAATCACTACTTGATCTAGTGTTCACAGATAATGTGTTGGATATTGAAAAAATTGAGTATGAACCACCAATTGGAAAGAGTGACCACTGTGTGTTGTTGATGGAGTATATCATTGAAGATATTCTTCCTGAGAGTAGAGGCACTGAGGACATGAGGAGGAACTATCCGAAAGGAGATTACATCAAAATGAATGAGCTTTTTGCAGTTATTGACTGGAGAACCTTATTTTACAACAAATCTGTACAAGAAATGTATGACATCTTTTGTGAGAAATATGGGAAGATAGTAGATTGCTGCATACCTGTCACCAAAGTAGGTGTAATTCATGCCAGAGAGAAATGGTTCGATAATGGGTGTAAAAGAGCTAAGGAGTGGAGAGACAAATGCTGGAAAAGGTATAGGAGGAGAAAAAACATAAATGCCTGGCAAACCTACAAAAGAGCAAGAAATGACTACCTAAGTAAATGGAGAGAGGCAGAGAGAGACTATGAGAGGGACATCACCAGGAAGGCTAAAGAAAATCCCAAGCTTTTCCACAGCTTTATCAGAGGAAAACTGAAGGTAAAAGAACAGGTTTTAAGGCTAAAGAGAGTGGATGGAAGCATCACTGAGACGGATGAAGAGATCTGCAAAGAATTGAACAAGGAGTTTCAGTCAGTATTTACAGTAGAAAATACCCCACCCCCTCAGATTGCAGTGATAGAAGTTCAAGGGCCGGTATTAAAGAACATCAACCTTACAGCCACAGAGGTATGCAAAGCGCTGATGGATTTAGATGTTCATAAAGCTACAGGTCCTGATGACATATCCCCTCATGTGCTTAAAAAATGCGCAAACACAATATCAGTGGCACTAAGTATCATATTTAAGGAGTCACTGGAGTCAGGGGAGATTCCAAGATGCTGGAAACAAGCACATGTGATACCTATCTTCAAAAAGTGAAGGAGGGATACGGCTCTGAACTATAGACCAGTTTCCTTGACCAGCATAGTTTGCAAAGTTATGGAGAAACTAATAAGGAAACATATCTCTCTTCACTTGGAATCCTTCAACTTTTTGCCAGTGAGGCAACATGGCTTCAGAGAAGGTAGATCAACAGTAACAAACTTATTAGAATTTTATGATGAGGTAAGCCAAATCTTACAGGAAAGAGAGGGCTAGGCAGATTGCATATTCCTAGACTTCCAGAAAGCATTTGACACTGTTCCACATGGGAGACTTATTAGGAAGCTGCAATCAATGGCTAGAATAGGTGGAAATGTTTTGGAATGGATAAAAACTTACTTAGAAGGAAGGGAACAGAGGGTTAGAGTAAGACACTCAGTGTCTGAATGGAGAAGAGTTAGTAGTGGAGTTTCACAGGGTTCAGTTTTAGGGCCACTTTTGTTCCTTGTATATGTAAATGACCTACCAGAGTCTGTAAATTCATTCATGAATATGTTTGCAGATGATGCAAAGATTGTGAAGAAAGTAAAAAACGAGAACAATGGTAGAGAACTTCAGGAGGATCTAAATAATCTGCATGAGTGGTCAGAAAAGTGGCTAATGAAATTCAATACTTCAAAATGTAAGGTAATGAGAATGGGTACAAGTGCAAGAAGGCCCAAGCTTGACTACTCGGTGGCTGGAGTACAACTTCAAGAGACAGAAAATGAGAGAGATCTAGGAGTAAACATACTGGCAGATTTGTCTCCAGAAATACATATAAATGGCATAGTAAGGGAAGCATATGCATTCTTATCAAATGTAAGGGTAGCCTTCAGGCACATGGACAAGGAAATGTTCAGAAATATTTATGTAACCTATGTGAGGCCAAATCTCGAATATGCAGCCCCCTTTTGGAATCCGCACTTGAAAAAGCACATAGCTAAGCTTGAAAAAGTTCAAAGACCTGCCACGAAACTGGTGCCAGAAATACACAGTCTCAGTTATGATGAGAGGCTGAGGGAATTAGACTTACCATCACTGGAAGCTAGAAGAGTGAGGGGGGATATGGTGCCAGTCTTTAAATTCCTTCATGGTTATGATAGAGTGGATAGGGATGGATATTTTGATATGGCTGGCTCTAGAACTAGAGGTCATAGTTTGAAGCTTGGTAAGAAAACTTCTTTGCAGGATGTAAGGAAATACTTTTTCAGTGTAAGAGTAGTTGATAATTGGAATTGGCTAAGCGAGGAGGTAGTTAATGCTATCTCAATCTATAGTTTTAAGGACAGGTATGATAAGTATCACTAAGTATAAAATGGAACCGATCAGGAGACGTGAAGATACGAGCTTTGGGCTCTTTCCCGTAAACACATTTAGGTAATCACAATTAGGTAATGACACACACACACACACAAAGACATGCCACGAAACTGGTGCCAGAAATACGCAATCTCAGTTATGATGAGAGGCAGATGGAATTAGACTTACCATCACTCGAAGCTAGAAGAGTGAGGGGGGATATGGTGACAGTCTTTAAATTCCTTCATGGTTATGATAGAGTGGATAGGGATCGATATTTTGATATGGCTGGCTCTAGAACTAGAGGTCATAGTTTGAAGCTTTGTAAGAAAACTTCCTTGCAGGATGTAAGGAAATACTTTTTCAGTGTAAGAGTAATTGATAATTGGAATTCGCTAAGCGAGGAGGTAGTTAATGCTATCTCAATCCGAAGTTTTAAGGACAAGTATGATACCTATCACTAAGTATAAAATGGAACCGATGAGGAGACGGGAAGATACGAGCTTTGGGCTCTTTCCCGTAAACACAATTAGGTAATCACACACGCGCACACACACACACACATGGACAAGGAAATGTTCAGAAATATTTATGTAACCTATGTGAGGCCAAAACTCGAATATGCAGCTCCCTTTTGGAATCCGCACTTGAAAAAGCACATAGCTAAGCTTGAAAAAGTTCAAAGACATGCCACGAAACTGGTGCCAGAAATACGCAATCTCGGTTATGATGAGAGGCTGAGGGAATTAGACTTGCCATCACTAGAAGCTAGAAGAGTGAGGGGGGGATATGGTGACAGTCTTTAAATTCCTTCATGGTTATGATAGAGTGGATAGGGATCGATATTTCGATATGGCTGGCTCTAGAACTAGAGGTCATAGTTTGAAGCTTCGTAAGAAAACTTGTTTGCAGGATGTAAGGAAATACTTTTTCAGTGTAAGAGTAGTTGATAATTGGAATTCGCTAAGCGAGGAGGTAGTTAATGCTATCTCAATCCATAGTTTTAAGGACAGGTACGATAAGTATCACTAAGTCTAAAAATGGAACCGATGAGGAGACGGGAAGATACGAGCTTTGGGCTCTTTCCCGTAAACACAATTAGGTAATCACAATTAGGTAATCACACACACAAGAAGACTACTAACCCTGTGAAGAATATTTTGAAGCTATTCTTTTTATTTGCAGATAAGACATGATCTTAAGTCCCAGATAACTCATCTACGAGCCCACACCATGACCCAAAGGAAGTAGATGTTAGTTCACTGCTCTCTTCTGAGAGAGACAAGATTGCTGCTTGGAATGTCCAGATTAAGGAAAACATTGAACAGTTCAGAAAGGAGTTCCAGGAGCTGAATATGGAAAATGATGCCATGAAAACTTCCTTTGCTGATGCACTAAAGGGGAACGTGGCAGTAAAAGAGGTTGTAAAGGTGGTGGCACTGGAAAACATACAAACAGTTGACTATAAAGAGACAGTAATCAAAAAAATTAAAGACGTTGTGATGGAAAGGGCAAACCCACTCATCAGACAGGCACTTGATAAGGAGAAGACAGTGGTAATCTCAGGCATAAGCGAATCCCAGGAGCCAACGTGGCAGGGGAGACTTGAAGAAAATAAAGCTAGGGTTGTAGACCTGATAAGAAAGCTTGGAGTAGTATGTGGTCCTGAGGATATTGTAAACATACACCAACTAGGTAAATATTCGAGGGAAGGAAAGCCGAGACCAACAAAAGTAACCTTTGAGAGAGGGGAAACATGTAGGGAAATATTGTTGAGAAAAAAAAGTCTGAAAGACCTTCAAGAATTCAAAGAAGTGTTCATTAGGCGATACAGAACACAGGAAGAGATGGGAAAGATCAAAAACTTGTTGCAAGAGGCAAGAAGGTTAAATGATGAAAGAAATGAAGAAGAGAAGAAAAATTTTCATTGCAGAGTTCTTCCAGACAAAGGGGAGATAAAGAAGATAATGACAGAAGATCAGGGGATGGGGCCTCATTAAGATTGTTATACACAAATGCTGATGGATTAGCTGGTAAGGCAGTAGAATTAAAAGATAGGATTCACAACAGTAAGGCAGACATAGTAGCAATTACAGAGACTAAGTTGAGTGAGGACATAAACAGTGTCACAGTTTTTCCTAAGGGCTTCAGAATACTAAGGGTTGAAAGACCTGAGAGGACTGGTGGTGGGATAGCACTGCTCATAAGTGAAAGGATTCAAGTCGAAGAAATAAACATGGCTATAGAAAGTGAGTTCAAGGAATTTCTTGTTGCTCGCATAAATACTGGGTCAGAAAGCATTATAATAACTGTTGTATACAACCCACCAAGGAACCAAAATAGGCTTGAAGTTTATGAGGAAAGTCATATAGGTACTATTGAAGTCATAAACTCAGTTGTTAACATGGCACGGGAAAAAAAATGTAGGATTTTGATTATGGGAGACTTTAATCATAAAGAGATAGATTGGATAAATCTTGACCCACACAGTGGTGAGGACTCACACGAGGCAAGATTCCTAGATTGCGTACAAGGGAATTTCCTACACCAACATGTAATGGAATCAACAAGGGCCAGGGGTGGGGATGAGAAATCACTACTTGAGCTATTGTTCACAGATAATGTGTTGGATATTGAAAATATTGAGTATGAACCACCAATTGGAAAGAGTGACCACTGTGTGTTGTTGATGGAGTATATCATTGAAGATATTCTTCCTGAGAGTAGAGGCACTGAGGACATGAGGAGGAACTATCCGAATGGAGATTACATCAAAATGAATGAGCTTTTTGCAGTTATTGACTGGAGAACCTTATTTTACAACAAATCTGTACAAGAAATGTATGACATCTTTTGTGAGAAATATGGGAAGATAGTAGATTGCTGCATACCTGTCACCAAAGTAGGTATAATTCATGCCAGAGAAAAATGGTTCGATAATGGGTGTAAAAGAGCTAAGGAGTGGAGAGACAAATGCTGGAAAAGGCATAGGAGGAGAAAAAACATAAATGCCTGGCAAACCTACAAAAGAGCAAGAAATGACTACCTAAGTAAAAGGAGAGAGGCAGAGAGAGACTATGAGAGGGACATCACCAGGAAGGCTAAAGAAAATCCCAAGCTTTTCCACAGCTTTATCAGAGGAAAACTGAAGGTAAAAGAACAGGTTTTAAGGCTGAAGAGAGTGGATGGAAGCATCACTGAGACGGATGAAGAGATCTGCAAAGAATTGAACAAGGAGTTTCAGTCAGTATTTACAGTAGGAAATACCCCACCCCCTCAGATTGCAGTGATAGAAGCTCAAGGGCCGGTATTAGAGAACATCAACCTTACAGCCACAGAGGTATGCAAAGCGCTGATGGATTTAGATGTTCATAAAGCTACAGGTCTTGATGACATATCCCCTCATGTGCTTAAAAAATGCGCAAACACAATATCAGTGGCACTAAGTATCATATTTAAGGAGTCACTGGAGTCAGGGGAGATTCCAAGATGCTGGAAACAAGCAAATGTGATACCTATCTTCAAAAAGGGAAGGAGGGATACGGCTCTGAACTATAGACCAGTTTCCTTGACCAGCATAGTTTGCAAAGTTATAGAGAAACTACTAAGGAAACATATCTCTCTTCACTTGGAATCCTTCAACTTTTTGTCAGTGAGGCAACATGGCTTCAGAGAAGGTAGATCAACAGTAACAAACTTATTAGAGTTTTATGATGAGGTAAGCCAAATCTTACAGGAAAGAGAGGGTTGGGCAGATTGCATATTCCTAGACTTCCAGAAAGCGTTTGACACTGTTCCACATGGGAGACTTATTAGGAAGCTGCAATCAATGGCTAGAATAGGTGGAAATGTTTTGGAATGGATAAAAACTTACTTAGAAGGAAGGGAACAGAGGGTTAGAGTAAGACACTTAGTGTCTGAATGGAGAAGAGTTAGTAGTGGAGTTCCACAGGGTTCAGTTTTAGGGCCACTTTTGTTCCTTGTATATGTAAATGACCTACCAGAGTCTGTAAATTCATTCATGAATATGTTTGCAGATGATGCAAAGATTGTGAAGAAAGTAAAAAACGAGAACAATGGTAGAGAACTTCAGGAGGATCTAAATAATCTGCATGAGTGGTCAGAAAAGTGGCTAATGAAATTCAATACTTCAAAATGTAAGGTAATGAGAATGGGTACAAGTGCAAGAAGGCCCAAGCTTGACTACTCGGTGGCTGGAGTACAACTTCAAGAGACAAAAAATGAGAGAGATCTAGGAGTAAACATACTGGCAGATTTGTCTCCAGAAATACATATAAATGGCATAGTAAGGGCAGCATATGCATTCTTATCAAATGTAAGGGTAGCCTTCAGGCACATGGACAAGGAAATGTTCAGAAATATTTATGTAACCTATGTGAGGCCAAAACTCGAATATGCAGCCCCCTTTTGGAATCCGCACTTGAAAAAGCACATAGCTAAGCTTGAAAAAGTTCAAAGACATGCCACGAAACTGGTGCCAGAAATACGCAATCTCAGTTATGATGAGAGGCTGAGGGAATTAGATTTACCATCACTCGAAGCTAGAAGAGTGAGGGGGGATATGGTGACAGTCTTTAAATTCCTTCATGGTTATGATAGAGTGGATAGGGATCGATATTTTGATATGGCTGGCTCTAGAACTAGAGGTCATAGTTTGAAGCTTCGTAAGAAAACTTGTTTGCAGGGTGTAAGGAAATACTTTTTCAGTGTAAGAGCAGTTGATAATTGGAATTGGCTAAGCGAGGAGGTAGTTAATGCTATCTCAATCCATAGTTTTAAGGACAGGTATGATAAGTATCACTAAGTATAAAATGGAACCGATGAGGAGACGGGAAGATACGAGCTTTGGGCTCTTTCCCGTAAACACAATTAGGTAATCACACCCAGTTGGTTATCTCAGCCACTTGAATGATGGTTATTACCGAGAGGGTTTGCCACTCTATATCATTTTCGTGCTTTCCCAAAAAATTCTTCCCATCCTATTCCCCCCTCTCTGGTGAGGACACCCTGAATAGGGCCAAGAGAGTTCACTTGAGGCCGTCACTATTTCCCCCCCCCCCATCCTATCCCTGTTATCCGAATGATGGTTACTATTTGTGTAAAATGCTGGGATTAAGGATGCTGGCGACTACTTCGACTGCATACAGATAGATATGACTATGCCATTGTTTCTATTTCTACAAAATTTTACACATACAAACAATGGCCAAAATCTATCTTGTAAAGGGGTTCAAAGGTTCAAAGATGATCACTATCAAAGGGCCAACACTCTGGAATAATATTCCAGAGCATCTTAAAAATGCATCCTGCTTCACAGCTTTCAAAGGCAAACTATATAGTTTTCTTTTGGACAAATAGTTGCTGCTCATTAAGAACTAATTATTCTCATTGTAAGGAAACAAATATGGAAATGATGCCGATAATAACGATCCTCTATCTAGCGGCATACTTACTACTTTATTATTAACATTATTGTTAACATTTTTATTTACAACATTATTATTTTCTATGAAAGCTACATTTAATTTAACTATATGTCTAACCCTCTTATTTATTAGTTTAATTACATGTCTACTTATAAGTTACTATTAATGTTGAATAACCATTGTACAAAATGGAAATAAATGTTTTGATTTGATTTGATTGAGTCAAAGCACACTCATTCACTAAAGGCCAACATACGTCGATCATTTCTCATAATTTCTTGGAGATAAAGAGCTATCACAAATCTTCCATACCAGCCAACAGCCTGCTTGGGTCAACCACAGGGCAAGTGGGAGAGGATCCCTTGTGACAACTGTTAATAAAATATAATTAAGATACAATGAAAATAACTCCAATTCGCTTACCTAAAAATTTTTAGTCCTATTATCGTTCATAATTTATTGCAAGTGGAGATGCGATTTTCATTAACTGTGCAGGGAAAACCTGGACGGATGAATCCAAATTATATAATTATGAAATTTCCTAAGGTTCCATAAAATGCCTCATAAAAGACAAAAACAGAACCTGAAAAAATTTCTTATGACACGCAGGGAATGCTAAATACGAGTGGGAGGGATTCTTATCTTTTATAAAATATAATAATATGAAGCAATAAATTATTTATGTAAGTTCAAGAAAAATGTAATACATATATACAAATCATATGTACAAAGTTACTAGTAAATATAATATGACATGAAATCTTCCTCTCTTTTTTCTTTTATTTTTCAAAAGTCACTACGAAGTACATAGCAATATCATCAAGGTTTTACCGCTATAACTCCGGAGTCAAAACAGACTCGTGAAATAAACCAATGTTCGAGCCCACCACCGGAGTTAGGAAGGTCATCCAGCCTTAATAACCTAGCCGCAACCTGTCTGTATCCACCCCCATTCGAATATGGATTAGCAGTAACATATAAAACGACCAACAACAACAAGCACTGATCAGACATCCAAGGTTTTTAGTTTCAAGTGATAGTTCACCTGTTTCCAATCACGCATAGTAAAAAAATACTTCTTGTACCAATATGCTTCTTCACCTATGTATGGACAAGAAGCTCTTTATTTATTTACTTATTTTTTTATATTACATAACTACACCAAAACTTAATTGACTAAATCCAAGTTTCACTATTTTTGAATCGCGAAATACATGCATATGCTATTCAAAATATATTTCTCGCACCTGCTTGTTCAGTTGAACTGTGGTGGACGGTTGTGAGGGGAGTTGCCATGTGATGAAGCTATGGGGTAAACCAGCTACGGCTATCGGGTCTCATGCAGACTAACCTTGCCCGCCTACCTTGTGGATGACCCAAGCTGGGTGGGAAGGGGGGAGAGGAGGAAAACCCTTTATCCCCAAGGAGCTGGGAGGAATGGGTGAGATGTGTGTGGATCGTGGTGACTGCGCGTTTTTTGGCTCGGTCAATCCCCTTACAAGGGGGAACGAGGCATATATATATATATATATATATATATATATATATATATATATATATATATATATATATATATATATATATATATATATATATATATATATATATATATATATATATATATATATATATATATATATATATATATTCCTCCAATATGATTCTTTGAAGGATTAAAATTCAATGGAAGGGGACCCAGCCCCATCGTTCAGCCCAATTCAGCCGACTTTTACTACATGATGGGGAACATAGAGGAGGCAGTCTTCCCCCTCTCCCAGAATAATAATAATAATAATAATAATAATGAGCAATTTTTTTCTTATTATATAACAAAACTTTTTTTTCTCTCTGATTTTATAGTTCACTCTTGAAGTGATTCTGAGCCTCTTTTTTTTCGACCTTTATTTAATTTTCGTGCTTTTCCCTCCAATTTCCCTTATATCCTTAATCCCCTCCCCTTTTCCTCTTCTATCCTATCCCATCCTCAGCTAAGTTTATAATACATAGTAAATATACTCAGTGTGTTAATAGTATAGACAACAACTTGCAAGAGAAATCTCTTACGGGTCCAATATGACCCATTCCAACAGGGTGGAATATCTACAACACAACAATTGCATGTTTAGTAAGATTGCTCTAAATATGATTGATTTTCATTCTAACTCACCTAATGGTTCCTGACGCAACGAAATGCTAAGTGTTTCTAGAAGTTATTATTTTTCAATATGCAGTTCACTAACACTCAACCTTATATAGTACACAATACGCACGTATTTAGTACACAAGTATTCAGTATCTCTTAAACTTTTCCTTGTGTTTTTGATTGACTAAGACTATAGTGCGTATATCATACATAATTTCCCTAAATAAGAAATCCTGCAGAGTATTGTGAGTAAAGAACTTATATTTGTTGTATGACAAGACTGTCCAAAATATTAAAGGAAAAAATTGAGAACATTTTCGTGAGGGGAAAGAGAAGAAGCTGCCCTGTTCTGCCTTGAAGGAAACTTAGAAGAGTTGCCAGAAGTGAAGCCATCACATCACATTACCTAATTTTTTGTGTAAATTTGGGAGAGCTATTAAGCCATTCACCTGATCCTGTGGTTCCATATATTATTAAAATCAGTATCCTTCCCCTTTATATTAATTTGATAGCTAGTTTGATACACGAAATAATTGAATAATTAAATAAATACCAAAAATACATCTGTCAACAGTACTGAGTTAAGTTGCCAAGTGGTACAGCTGTCTTATTTTCTTCATTTTTTTCTTTTCTTTTAGCTTTCTCTTTTACTATTTTTTTATTTTGTATATATACTGAGTTAAATGTAAAGTCTGATCCTGTGATAACATATCTTGGTTAGCAAGTGAGTTTATCAGTTAAGAAGAATATATAGCAGAAATAGGTAGGTGCCTCCTCAGACACAAATTCGAATTTTCCTTCAGGTTTGACTTTTGTTTTTGTTGCATTTTCTTTCTTTTTCTTTTTATCCTCAAATTACCATAGTCAAATTTTTAAGTTAAGATGTGTGTTACCAGAAAAGAGATAAATTTAGTCACTAAATAGCACTTATATGGAGATATAAAAATTCTGTGCAAAGCTTAAATAAAAGTTTTTCTCTTTTTTTTCCTCTTTCTCTTCTTTTTTCTATATTCTGTGAGAGGGAGAACATAAAAATGAGGTCATCTCTGTCCCAAACCTCTCCCACCCATTGGTCGGGAGGAGGGGTAGCTATTAGGAGACTAAAACAGAAAATCAAGGATATAGAGGCAATGGTTATAAGCCTTGATGATAAAATTCGGAATATGGATAGAGAAATGAAAGAGAATGAAACACTTAGAGAGGAAATAAGATTTTTGGAGGAAGCAAATAAAGCACAAGGGCAGGAGAGAAAGGAACTAGAAAAAAGAATAAAGAAGCTGGAAGGGGAAAAGAGTGAACTAGAAACTAAAATTTCTAAACAAGAAGATAAAAGTAAACAGCTGCATGACAACCTAAATGAATTAGATGTTAGTTCACTGCTCTCTTCTGAGAGAGACGAGATTGCTGCTTGGAATGTCCAGATTAAGGAAAACATTGATCAGTTTAGAAAAGAGTTCCAGGAGCTGAATATGGAAAATGATGCCATGAAAACTTCCTTTGCTGATGCACTAAAGGGGAATGTGGCAGTAAAAGAAGCTGTAAAGGTGGTGGCACTGGAAAACATACAAACAGATGACTATAAAGAGACAGTAATCGAAAAAATTAAAGACGTTGTGATGGAAAGGGCAAACCCACTCATCAAACAGGCACTTGGTAAAGAGAAGACAGGGGTAATCTCAGGCATAAGCGAATCCCAGGAGCCAACATGGCAGGGGAGACTTGAAGAAAATAAAGCCAGGGTTGTAGACCTGATAAGAAAGCTTGGAGTAGTTTGTGGTCCTGAGGATATTGTAAGCATACACCAACTAGGCAAATATTCGAGGGAAGGAAAGCCAAGACCAACAAAAGTAACCTTTTAGAGAGGGGAAATGTTCCGTTCTCGGAATAGAAGGAAAAGGATGATTCATTTAAAATCGTGAGAAAAGTGGAGGTTTTATTACTCAAACTTAAATGTCCGACATGGCGTGTTCTACTCCCGTGAAAACAACAAAACAATAGCGCAATGCAAAGCGCACGAATTAAACAGCTCAAAAGTTATACATAACATTCCTCCCTCCAAGAAAAGACATACAAAACTTATCAAAAATGGATCAGAAAAATATCAACATACAACAATCATTATACAGAAATATCAATATATTATGACAACAAAAGACATTACAAATTCAATTTTTCTGGTGGCTTAATAATTCTCTTTGATCTCCGTAATACTGGAGATGGTGATACAATCTGTTTATCATTCACACCACACCTTTCAGTTTCTGAGACTGTGTCTTCAGACTCAATACAATTACTATCAGGTTGAACTGAAACATCACACCTTTGTGAAGGTACTTCAACATCATTAGTGGAACTAGAGGCATAGGAATAATTACTTACATTCGAAGAACCTAAAGGCATTGGAGACTCTCTAGGTGTCTTAATACAAGTACCAGTAAATCTAGGCATAAGCTGATCATGATGCCTCTTCCATGATATATTACCAAAATCATGAACTTGCACCAAATAATTCCTTACACCAAGCACTTCAATAATTTTACCTTCAATCCAAGGCTCTCCCTTCCCAAAATTTTTAGCAAAAACTGCATCACCAACATTGTACATATTTGTTCCTTCAGAGAAAACTTTCTTTGACAATTTTTCCAGGTCTCTGTCTTTGTTAGGGGAACATTTTACAGATACTAAAGTTGTTTTAAAACATCTTCCAAATAGTAACTCTGCTGGTGATTTACCTATACCACTATGCATACTCTTTCTATAATTGTACAAAAATCTACAGATTCTAGTATTCAATGATCCACTGTTGAATTTACTTAAGCCCTCTTTTAAAGTTCGAACTGCTCTTTCCGCCAACCCATTAGATGATGGATTGTATGGGGCAGGAGTTAAATGTTGAATACCATTTCTCTTATAAAAAACTTTAATTTCCTCGGACACAAAATAAGGAGCATTATCCGAGACAACAATGTCTGGAATACCAAAATTAGAAAATGTTTTTCTAAGCAATTCAATGGTAACACTTGAAGTCATTGAACTAGTAACTTGAACATCTAGAAACTTAGAATATGCATCTACAATTACAAGAAAATATTTGTTATTTATGGGTCCAGCATAGTCAATGTGAAGTCTTGACCATGCCTTATCAGGGGTAGACCATGACAACACAGGAGCTTGGTTTGGTTGAAAATTTTTAAAACAAACTGGACAATTCTTTGTAATTTCAGAAATATCTTGGTCAATTTTAGGCCACCAAACCCAATTCCTAGCTTCTGCTTTCATCACATTTATCCCATTATGACCACTATGTAAGTGCTCAAGTATTTTACATCTTAAGCTGGTAGGTATTACAATTCTGTTTCTGTACAAAATTACATTGTCATATAAACTAAGATCAGATTTAACAGAACCATATTCATGTAATCTCAAATCATTTGTAGACCAACCAAATCTTATATTATGCATGAGTTGACCCAAAACCTCATCTTTCTGAGTACAATTTCTGATTTTTGAAAAAGAAATATCTTCAAAATCTAAAGCTTCAACTAACTTAATGTATTCATTTGGAGTCATGGATTTATGATCATCATCAATAGGCAACCTGCTAAGGGCATCAGCCACAACATTTTCTTTACCCACTTTGTAAGTAAGCTCAAAATCATATTGAGAGAGAAACAGTGCCCAACGCTGAATACGAGCATTGGCATTAGTAGGAATATGACGCCCTTTGCCAAATAAACCTAAAAGTGGTTTATGGTCGGTCCTTGCTTCAAATTGTCTTCCAAGTAAAAAATATCTAAAGCGATTCAACCCAAAAACTAAGGCAAGCCCTTCTCGGTCAATTTGAGCATAGTTCTGTTCAGCTGATGTCAGTTTTTTACTAGCAAAATAAACTGGTAATTCTCTTCCATCAATTTTTTGCAACAATACACATCCTACACCAATAGGAGACGCATCAACTTCAACAACTAGTGGACTATTACCATCATAATTAGCCAAAAGGGGACCTTTTGATAAATCTGATTTTACAATTTCAAAAGCTTTGTTTTCAAGTTCAGACCATTTAAAAACTTTATTCTTTTTTAGCAATTCATACAAGGGGGCCAGCTTGGAAGAAAAATTCTTAATGAATTTACAATAATATGTCAACATTCCAATAAAAGATTGCAACTCTGCAACAGAAGTAGGGGGTGGAGAATCTAGAATAGCTTTGACCTTCTTAGGGGAAGGTTTGATTCCTTCACCTGAGATACAAAATCCAAGATATTCTAAAGAAGAAACCTTAACAGCACATTTTTTCTTGTTAATCTGAACATTATGCTCTTGCAAAATTTTTAACACTTCAATAAACCTAAGATCATGCTGCTCTTCAGATTCACCACTTACAATAATGTCATCCAAATAAGCATCAACTCCCTCTACATCTTTCAACAGGTTAGCCATAAATCTCTGAAATATAGCTGGTGAAGAAGAAAGACCAAAAGGTAATCTTTTGTACTTAAACAAACCTTTATGTGTATTTACTACTAAATACTTTTGGCTTTCTTCACTCACAGAAATCTGTAAATATGCATTTTTTAAATCAATAGTAGAAAAAATCTTTCCCTTACCAATAGATGCTAACAACTCATCTGTTTTAGGTAATGGATATTGGTCACAAGATATACATTTATTCAATTCTTTAAAATCTCCACAGATACGTACAGACTCCTTATCCGATTTCAACACAGTAACAATGGGGGCAGCCCACTCACTATGGTTAACAGGCTCAACTATATCATCTACAATCAGTTTATTTAAAGCATCTTCAACTAAAGGTTTATAGTGAATTGGAACTGATCTGTGTTTTCTGAATTTTGGAACTACATCACTCTTAACATGAATGTGAGCTGTAATATCTGAAATGGGTTTATTAAGATTAACTTCATAATCATTCAACAATTCTACCACAGAACCATTGACTTTAGAAACTTTAGAAGAATCATTAATACCAGACAAATAAATACCTATTTTTGGCATCAAATCTTTGCCACATAAGTTAGAATTATGATTCCCTACAACATAAAATGTCTGTTTCACTTGCAGAGAATTATAGTAAACATCCACTCCAACTTTACCCAAAACATTTATTTTGAGATCATCATAAGCATTTAACATTTTATTACAATCTACCATGGACAATCCCAAATTATGAACCCAATCTTTAGTCAAGGTACTCACAGCAGCACCTGTATCCACCTCAAAAGGTACAAACTTACCATTAACCAAAATATTCACTTCATCTTTACCAATAGCATTGACATTTTTTACTGACAACAGTCTTTCTTCATCAGTATCACTGGAAACTGCTACCTTGTCTACTGCTTTAACTTTAACCTTATGTTTTTTCTCAGAAGCCTTATTAAAACTTTCTTTTACTGGCTTTGGCTTCACATTACCTTTGACATCTTTTGAAACCTTCCAACAAACTTGTTTTAAATGTCCTTTCTTACCACATAAATTACATGTTAAATTCTTAAAGCGACATTTTGCACTATCATGAGGGTAACCACAGTGTTTACAAGAAACTGACTTACTCATGGGACCATTGGTTGGGGTTTTAACCTTTTGAACAACACCAGCCTTTTCAGAAACATAAGCTTGTTCAAAATTCAAAACTCTCTCAACTATTTGGATAGAAGACATAACCTTCAAATTTAAATTTTCAGCAACCAGATTTGAAAAATAAACCTCATTTTCAAGAGCCATAAACAACTGATCCCGCACCCGAGAATCAAAGTTGCTACCAAAATCACAGTCTTTGGCTAGACACTTCAGGTCTGCATACAAATCTTTTAATGTCTCACCTCCTTTTTTCCTCCTTTGTTGAAAAGCCAATAAACTTCTATGATAACTAGGCTTTACATCATAATGTGCCTTAAGTAATTTGCATAAATCCTCATACGACTTAGTATGTGGTAAATCTGGGGCACAAATGTTTCCTAAAATAGCATAAACTTCAGTACCAATAGAAACCAGAAGTAAATTTTGTTTACTATTTGCCTCAGTTATTTCCAAATTTAAAAAATTTGCTTCCAACAAACTTAACCACAATTCAAAAGAAATCTTTGAAGGATTAAAATGATCAATGTTCACTCTGCGGTTAGCCCTATTTTCATTTTCTTGAGGCATGATTATAGGCTAAGTTACTGGGTGAACTGGTAATAATCTCAAAATACACAACATGCAATCATGGCACAGACAGAATAGGCTAAATATTATAGCACTGACAACATAAGCAAAACATCATAGAACTAGGCTAGGCCTATATGCAATTTGTTTTACTCCACTCCTCAAAGCACTGGGGTTAAGCACCATAGGCTTACGGTAGGCTATGATCAATCAAGGCTACCGTCCACAAAACACTGGAAACAAGATTACCGATAAACACAATTGGTCTACCATAGGTTATCATCAATCTAGGGTACACCTTGGAAAATAATCACTATAGCTTTCCAATCTTGAAAAAATCGTCAGCATTAAGCTTAAACAGTTATACTACGGCATCTATGAAGGCTCCAATGCTAATTGCAAAACTTGATCAAAACATGAGGGTGGCCACGGGAACGAAAATCTCGGAAGTCGGAAGCTTACCCAATTTACCAGCTACCTCAAAACTGCAAAAACTTCACTTAAATACTGCAAACTAGAAGTTCCTTTTGCTACTGCATTGGTCCTTTGTACCTCGTCGCCATTTGTTCCGTTCTCGGAATAGAAGGAAAAGGATGATTCATTTAAAATCGTGAGAAAAGTGGAGGTTTTATTACTCAAACTTAAATGTCCGACATGGCGTGTTCTACTCCCGTGAAAACAACAAAACAATAGCGCAATGCAAAGCGCACGAATTAAACAGCTCAAAAGTTATACATAACAGGAAACATGTAGGGAAATATTGTTTAGAAAAAAAAAGTCTAAAAGACCTTCAAGAATTCAAAGAAGTGTTCATTAGACGATACAGAACACAGGAAGAGATGGGGAAGATCAAAAACTTGTTGGAAGAGGCAAGAAGGTTAAATGAGGAAAAAAATGAAGAAGAGAAGAAAAATTTTCATTTCAGAGTTCTTCCAGACAAAGGGGAGATAAAGAAGATAATGACAGAAGATCAGGGGATGGGGCCTCATTAAGATTGTTATGCACAAATGCTGATGGATTAGCTGGTAAGGCAGTAGAATTAAAAGATAGCATTCACAACAGTAAGGCAGATATAGTAGCAATTACAGAGACTAAGTTGAGTGAGGACATAAACAGTGTCACAGTTTTTCCTAAGGGCTTCAGAATATTAAGGGTTGAAAGATCTGAGAGGACTGGTGGAGGGATAGCACTGCTCATAAGTGAAAGGATTCAACTTGAAGAAATAAACTTGGTTATAGAAAGTGAGTTCAAGGAATTTCTTGTTGCTCGCATAAATACTGGGTCAGAGAGCATTATAATAACTGTTGTATATAACCCACCAAAGAACCAGAATAGGCTAGAAGTTTATGAGGAAAGTCATATAGGTACTATTGAAGTCATAAACTCAGTTGTTAACATGGCATGGGAGAGAAAAATGTAGGATTTTGATTATGGGAGATTTTAATCATAAAGAGATAGATTGGATAAATCTTGACCCACACAGTGGTGAGGACTCATTCGGGGCAAGATTCCTAGATTGCGTACAAGGGAATTTCCTACACCAACATGTAATAGAACCAACGAGGGCCAGGGGTGGGGATGAGCCATCACTACTTGATCTAGTATTCACAGATAATGTGTTGGATAATGATGAAATTGAGTATGAACCACCAATTGGAAAGAGTGACCACTGTGTGTTGTTGATAGAGTATATCAATGAAGATATTCTTCCTGAGAGTAGAGGCACTGAGGACATGAGGAGGAACTATCTGAAAGGAGATTACATCAAAATGAATGAGCTTTTTGCAGTTATTGACTGGAGAACCTTATTTTACAACAAATCTGTACAAGAAATGTATGACATCTTTTGTGAGAAATATGGGAAGATAGTAGATTGCTGCATACCTGTCACCAAAGTAGGTGTAATTTATGCCAGAGAGAAATGGTTCGATAATGAGTGTAAAAGAGCAAAGGAGTGGAGAGACAAATGCTGGAAAAGGCATAGGAGGAGAAAAAACATAAATGCCTGGCAAACCTACAAAAGAGCAAGAAATGACTACCTAAGTAAATGGAGAGAGGCAGAGAGAGACTATGAAAGGGACATCACCAGGAAGGCTAAAGAAATTCCTAAGCTTTTCCACAGCTTTATCAGAGGAAAACTGAAGGTAAAAGAACAGGTTTTAAGGCTAAAGAGAGCGGATGGAGGCATCACTGAGACGGATGAAGAGATCTGCAAAGAATTGAACAAGGAGTTTCAGTCAGTATTTACAGTAGAAAATACCCCACCCCCTCAGATTGCAGAGATAGAAGCTCAAGGGCCAGTATTAGAGAACTTCAACCTTACAGCCACAGAGGTATGGAAAGCGCTGATGAATTTAGATGTTCATAAAGCTACAGGTCCTGATGACATATCCCCTCATGTACTTAAAAAATGCGCAAACTCAATATCAGTGGCACTAAGTATCATATTTAAAAAGTCACTGGAGTCAGGGGAGATTCCAAGATGCTGGAAGCAAGCATATGTGATACCTATCTTCAAAAAGGGAAGGAGGGATACGGCTCTGAACTATAGACCAGTTTCCTTGACCAGCATAGTTTGCAAAGTTATGGAGAAACTACTAAGGAAACATATTTCTCTTCACTTGGAATCCTTCAACTCTTTGTCAGTGAGGCAACATGGCTTCAGAGAAGGTAGATCAACAGTAGCAAACTTATTAGAATTTTATGATGAGGTAAGCCGAATCTTACAGGAAAGAGAGGGCTGGGCAGATTGCATATTCCTAGACTTCCAGAAAGCGTTTGACCCTGTTCCACATGGGAGACTTATTAGGAAGCTGCAAGCAATGGCTAGAATAGGTGGAAATGTCTTGGAATGGATGAAAACTTACTTAGAAGGAAGGGAACAGAGTGTTAGAGTAAGACACTCAGTGTCTGAATGGAGAAGAGTTAGTGGTGGAGTTTCACAGGGTTCAGTTTTAGGGCCACTTTTGTTCCTTGTATATGTAAATGACCTACCAGAGTCTGTAAATTCATTCATGAATATGTTTGCAGATGATGCAAAGATTGTGAAGAAAGTAAAAAACGAGAACAATGGTAGAGAACTTCAGGAGGATCTAAATAATCAGCATGAGTGCTCATAAAAGTGGCTAATGAAATTCAGTACTTCAAAATGTAAGGTAATGAGAATGGGTACAAGTGCAAGAAGGCCCAAACTTGACTACTCGGTGGCTTGAGTACAACTTCAAGAGACAGAAAATGAGAGAGATCTAGGAGTAAACATACTGGCAGATTTGTCTCCAGAAATACCTATAAATGGCATAGTAAGGGCAGCATATGCATTCTTATCAAATGTAAGGGTAGCCTTCAGGCACATGGACAAGGAAATGTTCAGAAATATTTATGTAACCTATGTGAGGCCAAAACTCGAATATGCAGCCCCCTTTTGGAATCCACACTTGAAAAAGCACATAGCTAAGCTTGAAAAAGTTCAAAGACATGCCACGAAACTGGTGTCAGAAATACGCAATCTCAGTTATGATGAGAGGCTGAGGGAATTAGACTTACCATCACTCGAAGCTAGAAGATTGAGGGGGGATATGGTGACAGTCTTTAAATTCCTTCATGGTTATGATAGAGTGGATAGGGATCGATATTTCGATATGGCTGGCTCTAGAACTAGAGGTCGTAGTTTAAAGCTTCGTAAGAAAACTTCTTTGCAGGATGTAAGGAAATACTTTTTCATTGTAAGAGTAGTTGATAATTGGAATTGGCTAAGTGAGGATGTAGGTAATGCTATCTCAATCCATAGTTTTAAGGACAGGTATGATAAGTATCACTAAGTATAAAATGGAACCGATGAGGAGACGGGAAGATACGAGCTTTGTGCACTTTCCCGTAAACACAATTAGGTAAATACACAATTAGGTAAATTATATCCTGCATTACTCCCATGTAAGCTTAACTAGGTTAGAGCAAAACTATAAAAGTCTAATGTACGATTAAAATATATCTTAATTACTGTTTAAAAAGACACCTATCATAGGATTTTTTGGATCCTAAAAAGAGCAACCCCAGGATGTCTAGGGTTATTCATACAAGGCAAGTCACCTAACCTACCCAAAACTGACAATGCATGGGGTTATCTAAGTTTACATGAGGTTATTCTGGTCATTCATCTTTCCATGATCCATTTTTGTAATCTAGAGTTACACTGCTTAGGATGAATGCAACACAAAATATCTCAAGAAAGTATTTCTTCTTTCGGTTAGCGTTTACACACTATAGTTATTTTGTATTGGAACTTTATCATCATTTATCACTTTTCTTACTTTCTTTTGAATGCATAGAATAAATATTAAATGTACTGTAGAGAAAATAATGCTTTCTTATCATGCTAATTCATTACAAACAAGAACCACTACTAAGATTACTACTGTGATATATATATATATATATATATATATATATATATATATATATATATATATATATATATATATATATATATATATATATATATATATATATATATATATATATATATATATATATATATATATATATATATATATATATGTATATATATATATATATATATATATATATATATATATATATATATATATATATATATATATATATATATATATATATATATATATATATATATATATATATATATATATATATATATATATATATATATATATATATATATATATATATATATATATATATATATATATATATATATATATATATATTAGGGGCATTCCCATTTAACTAGTAAATGTCCAGCATATGGGAAGACATGTAATAAATGCCATAGGTGAAATAATTTTGCAGTAATGTGTAAAGAGACTGATATTAAGGTTGATGCAGTGAATAAGTCATCAATCAGATTCCACTTCTAAAGGAGAAGAACTAGAGTGTGCTCAAGCATTTTGGGGAGAATTGGCTGGGGATGTGGTGTCAGGGTCAGACCCATTAAGGGTTGCACTTAGGTTGGGGGGCCAGGCAGTGGACTTTAAGGTGGATATGGGTGCTGATCATAGAGTAAGAGCCATTTTGGGGCTTGAAGTTTTGAATAAAGCAGACAGGATATTGTTCTCTCCTGCAGGTCAAGTGGACATTATATGGGTGTTTTGTACCCTAGTAGAGTATAAGGATAAGAAGTTTTAGGACAGAATGTACGTTTTATTAAGCCCAAAGAGCAAATCAGACAATTTGCTTAGTAGGAGTGCAGCATTGGAGTTGCAAATCATAGTTTTATGGGCAGTATCGAGGTGGAAAAATAACTTTTTGGCTTTGGGAGGTGGAAGACCGAGCCAGTGAGTTTATGTTTAAGACAGGAGACCGTGCCATTCAGAGTAAGGTGTGCTAGGTCAGTGGCTATGCCGTTGGTATCTGCTGTTAAAGATAATCTAAGCAATCTTGAGAAGTCTGACATCATTGAGAAGGTAACCCACCCTACAGAATTGGTCTGTCCCATGGTACCAGTGGCGAAACCCAAGGCAGTGCCTTTGAAGGTTAGATTGTGTGTGGACTACAGACAGCTTAATAAGTATTTGAAGAGAGACATTTTTTAAATTCTCACATTTGATGATGTTGCTAGTAAATACAGAGGGGCTGCTTAATTTTCTAAATTAGATGCAAAATTAGGGATTTACCAAATACAATTAGATGAGGCATCCAGAGATTTCACTACATTTATGACTCCCATGGGTAGTAGGTACAGATTTAAGAGGTTACCAATGGGTATTTGTGTCACCCCAGAGTTAACTCAGCAGAAAATGACAGAATTGTTAGATGGGTTACTGGGAGTGGAATGCTTTTTGGATGACATAGTGGTATTTGGAGGTTCAGAAGAGGACCATGATAAAAATCTAAGAAATGTCCTAGATGTAATTAGGAGGTCAGGATTGAAACTGAATGAAGAGAAGTGTATGTTTAAGCAAAAACAAATAGAATTTCTTGGGAACATCATTAGTGCAGAAGGAGTCAGAATAAATCCAGAGAAGGTAAAGGCAATTTTAAACGTGGATAGACACCTTCATATCTACAAGACTTAACAAGACTATTGGGTGTGGTTAATTATTTGGCTATGTTCCTGCCAAGGTTACAAGATGTCATTCAGCCACTTACTCTCCTGTTGTCTACAAAGAATGCTCGGATTTGGGAGCAAGACCAAGAGAAGGTATTTCAGGCCTTGACGAAAGTTTTGACTTCGTCTCCGGTTCTATGTTATTTTGATTCCAGTAAACCTACCACGATTTCTGCAGATGCTAGTTCATATGGATTAGGAGAAGCGTCACTGCAGAGATATAGCAATGTATGGAGGCCTATAGCATTTTGCTCAAGATTGCTGTCCGATACAGAACAAAAGTGGACACAAATTGAGAGTACCTCGCAGCCACATGGGCACGTGCAAGATTTTCAGCAGTTTCTAATATGAGTCTTTTTTACTTTGGAGACTGACCATAAACCATTGATGCCACTAAGAAATTCCAAGGAGTTGTATTTGGCACCAGTTAGATGCCAATGGATGCTTATGAAATTGGCAAGATTTTCATTGGTGGCTGAGTATATGCCAGGAAAATTCATGGCAGTGGCTGATGCCTTGTCACGGGCTACGGGTGAGAATAGTGATCAGATGGAACTTTCACTGGAAGCAGAAGTGGAAAGTTTTATAGGTGGGAGAGTAGGAAATTTGCCAATGACCAGCAACCAGGTACATAGGCTTAAGGAAGAACAAGCCAAGGACAAGGACTTACGTTTAGTAATCAGCTTTGTATTTGAGGGTTGGCAGGAGTCTGCCGGTAATAATGCAGGTTTGTGTAAGCACTGGGTGGCCAGAAGTTATCTAAATGTGGTAGTGGGAGACTTGTTGCTGTATAATGATAGGATAGTCATTCCAGAATCTTTGCATAAGGAAATTTTGAAGAGGATTCACTCAGAGGGACATTTATGTCTGAATAAATGTAGGAAAAGAGCTCAGGATTCAGTATGGTGGCCTAATCTGGGTCCATATTTGAAATGGTGATTGATAATTGCTCATTTTGTCTCTGGAATAGTCGGCAACAAAGGGCAGAACCTCTCAGGCCATCGGTGTTGCCCGAAAGGCCCTGGTTGAAAATAGGAGCCAATCTTTGTTCTTACAAAGTGTAGGAGTATTTTATAGTAGTAGACTATTACAGTAGATGGATTGATATAATATATTCAAATGAATCTACATCATCATTTGTTATAGGGAAGCTGGAAAATATAATTGCCAAGTTTGGTGACCCGGAGGTGATGGTGACGGACAATGGGCCGCAGTTTGGGTCCATAGCTTTCCGGCAGTTAGCATTAGATTATGGGTTTCAGCATTGTACTTCAAACCCTCATTTCCTCAAGAAAATGGATATGCTGAAAGGGCAGTGCAGACTGCAAAGAGACTATTCTCCCAAGATGATGTGTTTTTGGCACTGATGACATACAAGGCTTCTCCACTGGATACTACAGGATGTTCTCCAGCTCAATTGTTGATGGACAGCAGATTTGGACAAGCTACCTATGACCAAGTTCAGGTTGATTCCTCGATGGCAAGATTTGCAGAAAGTGGCTGAAAGTGATTCTAGAATGAAGGCTGCATTGCCCCATAGTTATGACAGACATCATGGAGCCAGTGCATTGCCTCTAGTAGGAGTGGAAATCACCAGTTCTCCTGAAATCTGATGGAGTGATCCCTTAGTCATGGAGGAAGGGATGAGGCAGGAGAGGGAGAGTAATGGGAAAGCCCAGTGTGTTATTAATAGGTCAAAAGGCATAGGAAGCCACCTTCCTGGCTTGATTTATAATAAGTTTACTTTTTGTGCTTTATTTTACTCACTTTCCTTTTTTTTTTTTTTTTTTGTTAGCCTTGAAGGAGGGAACACAGATTTAATATTGCTTTGAAGGGGGAAAGATGTGTAGATATGTAAATGGTATTTTGTATGTTAGGTACAATACTTTATCGGTTGAGTACGATGGTGTGGGAGATTCCCACTGGGGGCTGGTGTTGTGGTTGGTGTTGTAGGTTGCTTTCAAGTGGTGGCGGTGACTACGAACATGCCAAATCATTGAGCTACTGAATGTATTGGATCCGAGTGAGTATAGCTTGTGCCCTCACTTTACAACATTCATACACACACATACACTGGTGCAGCTATGCTATGTGCATGTTATTCGTCCTCAGTAGTATTGATGAGTAAGCACTGTTTAAGAGATACTTTTATAAACCTAGCTTAGGTAATAGACTTCTGATTTGTGGGATGTGGTAATACCATCCTGCAAATCCACGAGCGTCAGCAAGCTCAAAAGCAATTATACTCTAAGGAACCTAGGATGGTCCAACTCTCTTCAGACTCCACTGTAATGATTCGAAACTATGCAAATCGAGGTCCTAAGTGGACTCCATCTTTTGTCAGAGAGCAAACTGGTCCCCTATCCTATAGATGTTCTTTACCCTTGGGTGTAGTTAAGAGGTACCAGACCAGTTTATTCCAAGGAATCAGCTTCCACCTAAATCTAATGCTGAAGTTATTGTCCCTACAATTCCCCATTCTTCTAAGCCTCCAACTATTAGTGTTGACATTCCTGTAGGTACGTCTGATGCTGCCCTTGAAAGCCTGGTAATGTTCCTGTAGAAACAATGCCCCAGTTGCAAGCTAGTCCATTGTAGGTCTTCTCGTGTTAGGAAACAGGTGGACAGGTTAAACTTCTAATTTTATTTCTAAATTTGGTGGGTAGTGGAGAGAATTTTTATCTTAAGGGTGGAGGGGTGTAATATAGTCTAAGAATAAATTGTTGCTAAACTATTTTTATTGATGTCCAAATGAAATCCTACACATAAAAACAAGAAGAGCAGGAATCATCATACGAGCAGCTGCTCTGCTGCTCCCCCACGCATTATTGACCGGCATAAGACCCAAGAGTGCCTGTATCACGCTCTAGCCTCTATTCCTCATATTTCCTAATCTTACTATAATGTCCATCTACGTAGATCCCGTAGTTAGTCACTAACCTAACCTTTTCCTGAGTAACTATGGAACTGATGATGTAAACAAATGGCCAACCTCCAATAAGCACCTGTAAGCATTTTTCCTATTTACTATTTTGGCTGCCTACTATTATATTATTTTTTTTTACTATTATATTATGTGTCTTAACTTAAGCTAAAGGGTATTATAAAATGCTTTTAGAAAGTCTAGGAATATGCAATCTGCCCAGCCCTCTCTTTCCTGTAATATTCGGCTTACCTCATCATAAAATTCCAATAAGTTTGTTATTGTTGATCTACCTTCTCTGAAGCCATGTTATCTCACTTACAAAATCTCGAAGGATTCCAAGTGAAGAGAGATGTGTTTTCTTAGTAGTTTCTCCATAACATTGCTAACTATGCTGGTCAAGGAAACAGTTGTATCCTTTAGAGCTGTATCCCTCCTTCCCTTTTTGAAGATAGGTACCACGTTCGCTTGTTTCCAGCATCTTGCAGTCTCCCTTGATTCAAGCGACTTTCAAATATGATACTTAGTACCATTGAAATTGATTTAGCGCATTTGTTAAGTACAGAAGGGGATATGCCATCAGGACCTGCAGTTTATAAGCATCTAACTCCATCAGCGCTTTGCATACCTCTGTGACTGAAAAGATTATGTTCTCTAATACCGGCCCATGAGCTCCTATCTCTGCAATCTGAGGGGGTGGGGTATTTTCTGTTGTAAATACTGACTGAAACTCTTTGTTCAATTCTTCACAGATTTCTTTATCCATCTCATTGATGCTTCCATCCACTCTCTTTAACTTTAAAATCTGCTCTTTTACCTTCAGTTTTCCTCTGATAAAGCTATGGAAAAGTTTGGGATTTTATTTAGCCTTCCTGGTGATATCCCTTTCATAGTCTCTCTATGCCTCTCTTCTTTTCCTTAGGTAATAATTTCTTGCTCTTGTTTAAGTCTATCAGGCATTTATGCTTTTTTTTCTTCCTATGCTTTTTCCAGGATTTGTCTCCCCACTCCTTAGCTGTCTTACACATAATTATTGAACTGTTTCTCTCTGGCATTAACAACTCCTATATTGGTGGAAGGTATGCAATAACTTACTATGTTCCCATATTTTTCACAAAAGATGTCGTACATTTCTTATAGAGATTTATTATTTAATAAGGTCCTCTAGTCAATAACTGTAAAAAGCTCATTAATTTTGATGTAATCTCCTTGGATAGTTCTTCCTCGTGTTTTCATCACCTTTACTTTCTGGCAGTACATCTTCAGTGATATACTCCATCAACAATGCATAGTGGTCACTTTGACCAAATGGTGGTTCACACTCACTTTTTCCAATATCTAACACATTATCTATGATTATTAAATCAAGCAACCATCCCCACTCCTGGCCCTCGTTGGTTCAAAAACATGTTGCTGAAGGAAATTCACTTGTACACAATCTGGGAATATTGTACTATGTCAGATACTTACTCACTGATTAAGGATCAATAATGTTGCTGCTTATCTGACTTTGCTGTATGAGGAATGCTTTTTCCAGGATTTGTCTCCCCACTCCTTAGCTGTCTTACACATAATTATTGAACTGTTTCTCTCTGGCATTAACAACTCCTATATTGGTGGAAGATTGTACTATGTCAGATACTTACTCACTGATTAAGGATCAATAATGTTGCTGCTTATCTGACTTTGCTGTATGAGGAATGCTTTTTCCAGGATTTGTCTCCCCACTCCTTAGCTGTCTTACACATAATTATTGAACTGTTTCTCTCTGGCATTAACAACTCCTATATTGGTGGAAGGTATGCAATAACTTACTATGTTCCCATATTTTTCACAAAAGATGTCGTACATTTCTTATAGAGATTTATTATTTAATAAGGTCCTCTAGTCAATAACTGTAAAAAGCTCATTAATTTTGATGTAATCTCCTTGGATAGTTCTTCCTCGTGTTTTCATCACCTTTACTTTCTGGCAGTACATCTTCAGTGATATACTCCATCAACAATGCATAGTGGTCACTTTGACCAAATGGTGGTTCACACTCACTTTTTCCAATATCTAACACATTATCTATGATTATTAAATCAAGCAACCATCCCCACTCCTGGCCCTCGTTGGTTCAAAAACATGTTGCTGAAGGAAATTCACTTGTACACAATCTGGGAATATTGTACTATGTCAGATACTTACTCACTGATTAAGGATCAATAATGTTGCTGCTTATCTGACTTTGCTGTATGAGGAATCTTGAATGCAAAAATTAGAGGTTTATGATCTGTAAGCAATACAGAATTTCATCCTTCAATAATGTGCTTAAATTATAGCAATGCCAGGTATGCAGCAATCAGTTTTCAGTCAAAATTTTAATAGCATCTCTGAACTGATGAGGGTTTTATAGAATAGAATTCTAAAGGAATAAGGATTCTGTCCTTGCACTGGCGAACTACAGCTCCAGCAGCAACTTGGAAACAATCAATCACAGGGTGCAGTAGAGAATTACCATGGCTAGAAAAAAAAAATATGCAAGGGAGCAAGCTTTGTTATGTGACTTGTTAGCATTTATAAAAGCACCATCAGCTTCTGGATTCCATTCAAGTTTTTTACATTTAGGTTGCAATCTAATGAGTAAACAACTTTAGCGAAATGGAAAACCATTCCCCTGTAAAGATTTAACATTCCAATAAACCTACATGAAGCAGAGGAATCCCTGGTAACACCGTCAATATTAGACTGTTTATGAGGAACATGTTTCATCCCATCTGAAGTTATAGACTAAACCAAATATTCTGTGTCCTCTTTGAAAAGCTCACATTTATCGACAGAGACTTTGAGATGATTAGTATTTAGTATGTGAAAAACTTATTTTAAGTACTTTTTATGATTCTCCTCCATCTATGAAGAAATTAAGATATTGAAGTAAATGACAATAAAATCAACATATCTGAATAAGCTATCTTTCAGGCGCTGTAATGTAACAGGGGCATTTCTAAGCCCATATGATATGCAAAATACTCAAATAAGCCAAATGAGGTGATTACTGCTGTTTTTTCAACATCTGATGGATTCACTGGAATCTGATGATTAGCCTTAAGAGATAAGTTTTACTATATTTCATTTCTTTTACAGTTTCAATGATACACTACTAATATGAGGCAATGGATGCATGTATGGTTTTGTTAGTGCTCAGTTGCCTATTGTCACCAGAGACCCTCCATTCACCTAGTTTTTATTTAGAAACTATATGTATGGATGAAGCCCATGGCGATTTTGAAATTTGTACAATGACTATATCTAACAACTGCTTAAATGTCTCCCTAGTAGCAGCATATTTATCTGGGGACAAAGGCCGATATTTTTTTGCAAATGTAGGTGAGGAACTTCTAGTATTAATACAATGATACACATTAGAAGTTTTAGGAGTTTCAATCCTTGAGGGCTTAGCACTAGACAACAATAAAGGGAATTTTCGAAACAAATATTGTATGAATGGGGTGACAGGTTGCCATTATTAACAATATATACTGTATTATAAGGCACAATACCCCCTTTCACAGAACACTGGGTAAATCTATCAGGGAATTTTTTTATTTTTACAGTCAATCAACGATTCAAAGTTGAAAAAAAGTCATTACCGAGAAGTGGTTTGGTCACATCTGCAACAATAAATGTCCAATTAAATGAACGACATATGTGTGGTGTGGTCAGACCCTGATCAATTTCACCATAAATCTAGATCAGCATACTTGTAGCTGTCTAAATAGAGACGCCTGTTGGCTATCACAAAGTCTTTGGTACATATTGCGGTAATATTATAAACGGAAGCACTAAATAATAAAATTTATAATAGTGCAACTAACTTTGGCTACGAGCTGTAAAAGTGCCGGAACGGAGGTGGTTGCAGCAAAAACTTATTTATCTGTCTGCCTTAATAGCTTTCCAAGACCGAGAGTTTAAGCTGTTTACTGGCAGGAACTGCTGTGGTTGGACACCACAGTGGGTGGTTGGGGCTTGCCCTGGTTGATGAATACCCATTGTATTGAAATGGAAATAAAGGTTTATTATTATTATTATTATTACCTCCTCGTTTAGCGAATTCTAATCATCAATTACTCTGACACTAAAAAAGTACTTCCTTACAGTCTTCAAAGCAGTTTTCTTATGAAACTTCAAACTATAACCTCTAGTTCTAGAGCCAGCCATATCAAAATTTCGATCTCTATCCACTCAGTCAAAACTATGATGAAATTTAAAAATCGTCACATATCTCCTCTCATTCTTTTAGCTTCGAATGATGGTAAGTCTTAGTCCTTCAGCCTCTCCTCATAACTGAGATTGCGTATATCTGGCACCAATTTTGTGGCATGTCTCTGAACTCTTTTCAGCTTATTTATTTGTTTTTTCTTTTTCAAGTGTCGATTCCAAAAGGGGTGTTCATATTCAAGCTTTGTCCTCATATAAGTAGCATAAATATTTCTGAGCATTTCAATTTCCATGTGTCTGTACTATTGAAGACGGCACAACTTTGAAGGATACAACTAATTCATTACAAGCTAGCATAAAGCAAGTATATTTATTTCACCTTTTGATGATAAAACTATCAAGAGACTGCTTGGAATCGCTTGCAAAAAATTATACCTCACAAAATCATTGGAAACTCCCAAGTACTATTGGATATCCTTGAAATAATGTGAAGGTTTGCCACACATGGCAGTATCACTAATCAGTTTATTGAATAATTCAGGTCTTGTTTGGTCATAAAGGTAAAGCAAATATGATTTCAGCTGGTCATATTCTTTGTTCTTTATTTTGGCATTAGGGACACGAGCAATTGTAGGAACAGGTAATGCAGATGAAGCATGCAGATATTTCGTTGCATTACTTTTGATACCAGCAAGTTGGTACTGGGCTTCAGTACTGGCAAGCCATCCCGTCACTTAAGGCAAGCTTTCAAAAATGTTGGAACATTCACTGCTTTCGGATTCTTCGAAATGAAACCCTGGAAATAGTATACAGTATGTGATCGGTTTTACATCACAGACCCCCTTTCTACTAAGGGTTAATCCCTTCATATGAAGGACTTAGGTTTTGGCAAGTGTGGCCGTTACCCAGAAGTATCCCCTTATTAACCACAGATCGGGGCGAACCGCAAACCCTAGAGCTGAAGAAACAAACACACAAGCGTTACCACATATCCACCGGTGACCACTGCAAATAGAATAGAGTACAAGTAATTACCTAATTGTGCTTACGAAAAAGAGTCCCAAGCTCGTAACTTCCCGTCTCCTGCTCGGTTCCATTTTGTACTTAGTGATACTTATCGTACTTGTCCTAAAAACTATTGATTGAGTTAACATTTACTACCTCACTGCTCAGCAAATTCCAATTATCAACTACTCTTACACTAAAAAAGTACTTCCTTACATCCTGCAAAGAAGTTTTCTTATGAAGGTTCAAACTATGTCCTCTAGTTTTAGTGGCAGCCATATAAAAATATCGATCCCTATCCACTCTGTCATAACCATGAAGGATTTAAAAACCATCTCCATATCCCCTCATTCTTCTAGCTTCGAGTGATGGTGAGTCTAATTCCCTCAGCCTCTCATCATAACTGAGATTGCGTATTTCTGGCACCAGTTTTGTGGCATGTTTTTGAACTTTTTCGAGGTTAACTACGTGCTTTTTCAAGTGCGGATTCCAAAAGGGGGCTGAACATTCAAGCTTTGGCCTCACCTAGGTTACATAAATATTTCTGAGCATTTCTTTGTCCATGTGCCTGGAAGCTACCTTTACATTTGCTAAGAAAGTATATACTGCCCTTACTATGTCATTTATATGCATTTCTGGCGACAAATCTGCCAGTATGTTTACTCCTAAATCTCTCTCATTCTCTGTCAATCTTGGGTGTATACAGTGCCTGGCAAACCTACAAAAGAGCAAGAAATGATTAGCTTTGTCCTCACATAAGTAGCATGAAAGGGACATCACCAGGAAGGCTAAAGAAAATCTCAAGCTTTTCCACAGCTTTATCAGATGAAAACTGAAGGCAAAAGAGCAGGATTTAAGGCTTAAGAGAGCGGATGGAAGCATCACTGAGACGGATGAAGAGATCTGCAAAGAATCGAACAATGAGTTTCAGTCAGTATTTACCATAGAAAATATCCCACCCCTTCAGATTGCAGAGATAGAAGCTCATGGGCTGGTATTAGAGAACATCAACTTTTGTGCCACAGAGGTATGCAAAGTGCTGATGGAGTTAAATGTCCATAAATCTACAGGTCCTGATAATATATCCCCTCATGTACTTAAAAAAATGCACAAAGTCAATATCAGTGGCAATAAGTATCATATTTAAAAAGTCATTGGAGTCAGGGGAGATTCCAAGATGCTGGAAACAAGCGAACATAATACTTATCTTCAAAAAGGGAAGGATGTATACGGCTCTAAACTATAGACCAGTTTCCTTGAGCAGCATAGTTGGCAAAGTTATAGAGAAACTACTAAGGAAACATATCTCTCTTCACTTGAAGTCCTTCATCTTATTGTCAGTGAGACAACATGGCTTCAGAGAAGGTGGATCAACAGTAACAAACTTATTAGAATTTTATGATGAGGTGAGCCGAATCTTACAGGAAAGAGAGGGTTGGGCAGATTGCATATTCCTAGACTTCCAGAAAGCATTCGACACTGTTCGACATGGGAGACTCATTAAAAAGCTGGCTCTAGATCTAGAGGTCATAGTTTGGAGTTTCGCAAGAAAACTTTTTTACAGGATGTAAGGAAGTACTCTTTTAGTGTAAGAGTAGTTGATAATTGGAATTCGCTAAGCGAGGAGGCAGTAAATGCTAACTTATCATACAGGTATGATAAGTATCTCTAAGTACAAAATGGAACCGATCAGGAGACGGGAAGATACGAGCTTTGGCCTCTTTCCCGTAAGCACAATTAGGTAATCACAGTATGAAGAGAAATAAAAGGTTCAGGGAACGGTCATTGTACATACCTAAGCACTATAGAGCCATTTAGGAAGTTTTGTTTGCCATAAAACTACAGATTCATCGCCCTGCGATCGACTCCACCGATAGGCGTTAGGAAGGGCATCCAGCCTTAATTCTCGAGCTCCAATTTCTCTGTTAATCCCATAAATAACGACACATTAATTGACAGATAACTTCTGTGTGGAGGATTTCCTGTGTGTTAATACCCTTCGATCTTATAACCCCCCAAATTCGGAAATCCTGACACGGCTTCAGTAGAGGCCTACCACGATCTCAAATTTATATCCTCTACCAATAAAATATAACTAATATTATATGCATAGACATACATGCAAATAATTTATAAGGGGGTTTATGAACTGCTGGTATGTGAATATTTAAAAAAATCTCCTCACCTTAAATTAAAACTTCCTCATACAGAATAATAAATTTTCCAACATACATTCGACCTACGAGTGTTCAGTTAAATGAGCTCATTCTGTCTCTCACACGTAGTTATAAATATTGTTATAAATAAGTTAAATCTGTACTCATCTATCCGGAAAACCCTGATGTCGTCAGCAATCACGGGACTCCAAATCAAACTCGAATATCTTCTGAAACACGTATCTCTATTACGTTTTCTACTTGAGTGTCTCGTAACGCCTCACGAGAACAACTAATTACTCATTATTAAACAAACGTATATGCACCATCAATAATCATGGTAAACATGAGTGTCTCGTATCTTCTCACGAGTACCACTAATTACTCATTATTAAATGTATATGCACCGTCAATGATCACGGTAGCAAATGTATTTCATAAATATTAATTACGACTGCTTTTACGCATTATAATTACGTCACAAACATGAGTGTCTCGTATCATCTCACGAGGACAACTAATTACTCATTAGCAAACTTATAAGTACTGTCAATAAACACAGTAAACATGAGTGTCTCGTAGCATCTCACGAGGACAACTAATTACTCATTAGCAAACTTATAAGTACTGTCAATAAACACAGTAAACATGAGTGTCTCGTAGCATCTCACGAGGACAACTAACTTTTTGCAAGAAAGTTGCACAAAACTCCCCTCGTTTGTAGGGGTCCTTGATACTAGGACTAACCTGAGTTATGACTTGTTTACAACGGTTCTTTGTTCAAAGAGGCGATGTAATAAGTATTATCAAGGAGTTGAAAGGTTAATGGCTAAAATCCATTAGTGACCTATATTCCTTTCTCCAAGTCTTCTACAGCCAGCCTCCATAAAAACTACACATTATACATACGAATACACGTGCATACTTGATAATAATGAATAGGTATACATACTAAGTTTAAAATTGTACATACATGCACTTATGTTACAATAAACAAAATTATCATGTAAAACAACACTTACTTATGGAAGTAGAAATAAACTGTCATGAAGCATATTCAAGACATCCGGTGTTTAAATTCTTACGGCTCCATAAACGGAGAATTCAGAAAAATAAATTGAAATTACAATCTCTTCGACTTCTCCGTCATGGTAGCTATTCAAATAAGCAAATCAGAAAAGGCAGTTTTCATATATATATATATATATATATATATATATATATATATATATATATATATATATATATATATATATATATATATATATATATATATATGGATAGATAGACAGATAGATAGATATATTCCCCATGAGGGAAGGGGGCTTGAGTACTTCCTCTGTGTTCCCTTGCATGTTGAAATAGTCGACTGTGTGGGGCGGAACGAGGGGACTGTATATCCCCTCCTCTTTATTTACACCTCCCTAAGAGTGAGACTATATTATCTTGACTCAGCGACTACCTTTATAAGGGGAAAAATGGCTCATATATATATATATATATATATATATATATATATATATATATATATATATATATATATATATATATATATATATATATATATATATATATATATATATATATATATATACACACACAGGTAATCCATTTCCCCATTTATAATCATAGGAATATCAAGGATCGGCATTGGTTATTCTAAGCTCTTGCATGCGACCTCAGTTATAACGGGTGGGGGTGGGGGAACCAATTTATTTGTGAATTTCTAAAAATTCATCCCCTTTAGAACAATAACTCATCTCCTCGAGTGCAAAAAAAAAAAAAAAAAAAAATCCTTGTCATATTATCTCCATTTGCGGCATTTGATACGATGACGTCTATAAATAAGGTTGCACAAAACCACTAATTCTCCAACATGAAGCATTAGATTCTCTGAAGGAATTTTCCCAAAAAACTTATAATGGAAAGTTGGAAAGTCCTTCAAGAAAGGCTACTGTATGCAATTATTTCAATTACATTCACAATACTTCTTCTCAATTTAAAACCGCTGTCTCCCTTTGGTCCTTATCGACTACATTCTTAGCAGCGAATATTTCAGAGACGTGATTTATGAGGTTTTGTAATGTAAAATGTCATGATGATGAGAATGAGCGAGAGAGAGAAAAAGAAGACCCGATTTTTACGTCTCGAATAACAGGAAAACTTGATTCATCTGATACTGACGAAATATTGATTTCTTCCATGACTATACTTACGTAAATATACAAACAAAGGATCTTATATAGATGAATAGTCCCTAGAACTCCACGTAAACTAAATAACTCCGTAAATTGTTGAGTTAGGTTAGGAAAAAAGTTTTGCAAATAGAAATAACCCAAGAGCACCCTGCTGTTACTCTTTTTAACAAGAAGTCGAACAACAATAATTAGTACAAAGAGAAGAGAAAATAAAACCATCAGTTCCTCAATTAACATTTACTCCCTCGCTCAGCCAAATACTGTCTACGTCATGGAGGACCCATAGGGTGGTCGCCAGCCGGCACAGGCCCCAACTCCCAACAGAGGTGCCCAGCAACATCAGTAAGCTCCTCAGTAAACAACTTAAACTCTCTTGCCTGGACGAGGCGCGATCTGTCGACCTAGCGAATGCGAGGCCAGCGCGTTACCACTGTACTAGCCAGGAGGCTACTTGCTTTATGCTGTTCGGTTATAGATATCTTCCCGGGAGGGAGAAGGGCAATGGTGGCCCCGTACATGGTTCATCTGGAGCTACAGTGAATCGGCAAAAGTAAGAGAAAATTTCAAATTCTTCTAAATGGGGTTAGTAGCCTCCTACAATATTTATAATAAGATGCCTTGATTTGAAAGGAAGAGGAAAGTTGTGATAGGATAGTGGTGAAGAAGGGAGAGTTAATGGAGACACGAGAACGCTTTTGACCATAAGGGGACAACAAGGAGAAAAGTGTAAAGGGGAAGAGAGGACACAAAAACAAATTTTTATGAATATAAATATTGTTAGATGCTTTTTTGAAATTCGTTCTATGTGCACCCTCTCTCTCTCTCTCTCTCTCTCTTCTATATATATATATATATATATATATATATATATATATATATATATATATATATATATATATATATATATATATATATATATATATATATATATATAATTCAATGAGTATTAATTTAGTTACTTCTGTAAGCTCTTCAGTGAAGCATTTTTCTGGAAGCACACATCCTATTTCAAATTTTGACTTTTGTAATAAAAAAACAAAAAACAAAACCAAAATGAAGAAACGCTTGAATGCACAACAGAGGAAATAATCACTCCTGATGCCTTGAACACCTGTTTCTGCTATTAAATGTGTGTGTGATTACCTAATTGTGATTACCTAATTGTGTTTACGGGAAAGAGCCCAAAGCTCGTATCTTCCCGTCTCCTGATCGGTTCCATTTTTAGACTTAGTGATACTTATCATACCTGTCCTTAAAACTATGGATTGAGATAGCATTAACTACCTCCTCGCTTAGCGAATTCCAATTATCAACTACTCTTACACTGAAAAAGTATTTCCTTACATCCTGCAAACAAGTTTTCTTACGAAGCTTCAAACTATGACCTCTAGTTCTAGAGCCAGCCATATCGAAATATCGATCCCTATCCACTCTATCATAACCATGAAGGAATTTAAAGACTGTCACCATATCCCCCCTTACTCTTCTAGCTTCGAGTGATGGCAAGTCTAATTCCCTCAGCCTCTCATCATAACCGAGATTGCGTATTTCTGGCACCAGTTTCGTGGCATGTCTTTGAACTTTTTCAAGCTTAGCTATGTGCTTTTTCAAGTGCGGATTCCAAAAGGGGGCTGCATATTCGAGTTTTGGCCTCACATAGGTTACATAAATATTTCTGAACATTTCCTTGTCCATGTGCCTGAAGGCTACCCTTACATTTGATAAGAATGCATATGCTGCCCTTACTACGCCATTTATATGTATTTCTGGAGACAAATCTGCCAGTATGTTTACTCCTAGATCTCTCTCATTTTCTGTCTCTTGAAGTTGTACTCCAACCACCGAGTAGTCAAGCTTGGGCCTTCTTGCACTTGTACCCATTCTCATTACCTTACATTTTGAGGTATTGAATTTCATTAGCCACTTTTCTGACCACTCATGCAGATTATTTAGATCCTCCTGAAGTTCTCTACCATTGTTCTCGTTTTTTATTTTCTTCACAATCTATGCATCATCTGCAAACATATTCATGAATGAATTTACAGACTCTGGTAGGTCATTTACATATACAAGGAACAAAAGTGGCCCTAAAACTGAACCCTGTGGAACTCAACTACTAACTCTTCTCCATTCAGACACTGAGTGTCTTACTCTAACCCTCTGTTCCCTTCCTTCTAAGTAAGTTTTTATCCATTCCAAGACATTTCCACCTATTCTAGCCATTGATTGCAGCTTCCTAATAAGTCTCCCATGTGGAACAGTGTCAAACGCTTTCTGGAAGTCTAGGAATATGCAATCTACCCAGCCCTCTCTTTCCTGTAAGATTTGGCTTACCTCATCATAAAATTCTAATAAGTTTGTTACTGTTGATCTTCCTTCTCTGAAGCCATGTTGCCTCACTGACAAAAAGTTGAAGGATTCCAAGTGAAGAGAGATATGTTTCCTTAGTAGTTTCTCCATAAGTTTGCAAACTATGCTGGTCAAGGAAACTGGTCTATAGTTCAGAGCCGTATCCCTCCTTCCCTTTTTGAAGATAGGTATCACATTTGCTTGTTTCCAGCATCTTCGAATCTCCCCCGACTCCAGTGACTCCTTAAATATGATACTTAGTGCCACTGATATTGTGTTTGCGCATTTTTTAAGCACATGAGGGGATATGTCATCAGGACCTGTAGCTTAATGAACATCTAAATCCATCAGCGCTTTGCATACCTCTGTGGCTGTAAGGTTGTTGTTCTCTAATACCGGCCCTTGAGCTTCTATCACTGCAATCTGAGGGGGTGGGGTATTTTCTACTGTAAATACTGACTGAAACTCCTTGTTCAATTCTTTGCAGATCTCTTCGTCCGTCTCAGTGATGCTTCCATCCGCTCTCTTTAGCCTTAAAACCTGTTCTTTTACCTTCAGTTTTCCTCTGATAAAGCTGTGGAAAAGCTTGGGATTTTCTTTAGCCTTCCTGGTGATGTCCCTCTCATAATCTCTCTCTGCCTCTCTCCTTTTACTTAGGTAGTCATTTCTTGCTCTTTTGTAGGTTTGCCAGGCATTTATGTTTTTTCTCCTCCTATACCTTTTCCAGCATTTGTCTCTCCACTCCTTAGCTCTTTTACACCCATTATCGAACCATTTCTCTCTGTCATGAATTACACCTACTTTGGTGACAGGTATGCAGCAATCTACTATCTTCCCATATTTCTCACAAAAGATGTCATACATTTCTTGTACAGATTTGTTGTAAAATAAGGTTCTCCAGTCAATAACTGCAAAAAGCTCATTCATTTTGATGTAATCTCCTTTCGGATAGTTCCTCCTCATGTCCTCAGTGCCTCTACTCTCAGGAAGAATGTCTTCAATGATATACTCCATCAACAACACACAGTGGTCACTCTTTCCAATTGGTGGTTCATACTCAATATTTTCAATATCCAACACATTATCTGTGAACACTAGATCAAGTAGTGATGGCTCATCCCCACCCCTGGCTCTTGTTGGTTCCATTACATGTTGGTGTAGGAAATTCCCTTGTACGCAATCTAGGAATCTTGCCCCAAATGAGTCCTCACCACTGTGTGGGTCAAGATTTATCCAATCTATCTCTTCATGATTAAAGTCTCCCATAATCAAAATCCTACATTTTTTCTCCCGCGCCATGTTAACAACTGAGTTTATGACTTCAATCGTACCTATATGACTTTCCTCATAAATTTCAAGCCCATTTTGGTTCCTTGGTGGGTTGTATACAACAGTTATTATAATGCTCTCTGACCCAGTATTTATGAGAGCAACAAGAAATTCCCTGAACTCACTTTCTATAGCCAAGTTTATTTCTTCAACTTGAATCCTCTCACTTATGAGCAGTGCTATCCCTCCACCAGTTCTCTCAGATCTTTCGACCCTTAGTATTCTGAAGCCCTTAGGAAAAACTGTGACACTGTTTATGTCCTCACTCAACTTAGTCTCTGTAATTGCTACTATATCTGCCTTACTGTTGTGAATCCTATCTTTTAATTCTACTGCCTTACCAGCTAATCCATCAGCATTTGTGTATAACAATCTTAATGAGGCCCCATCCCCTGATCTTCTGTCATTATCTTCTTTATCTCCCCTTTGTCTGGAAGTATTCTGTAACGAAAATTTTTCTTCTCTTCTTCATTTCTTTCATCATTTAACCTTCTTGCCTCTTGCAACAAGTTTTTGATCTTTCCCATCTCTTCCTGTGTTCTGTATCGTCTAATGAACACTTCTTTGCATTCTTGAAGGTCTTTTAGACTTTTTTTTCTCAACAATATTTCCCTACATGTCTCCCCTCTCTCAAAGGTTACTTTTGTTGGTCTCGGCTTTCCTTCCCTCGAATATTTACCTAGTTGGTGTATGTTTACAATATCCTCGTGTGTGTGTGTGTGTGTGTGTTTGTGTGTAATTTCCTAATTGCAATTACCTTATTGCGTTTACGGGAAAGAGCCCTATGCTCGTAACTCCCCGTCTCCTCACCACTTTTGTGCTCAGTGATACTTGTCATATTTGTCCCTGAAACTATGAATTAAGTTAGCATTAACTACTTCCTCACTAAGCGACTTCCAATCATCAACTACTCTTACACCAAATAAAAGTCTGTAATTACTTATTTGTATTTAGGCGAAAGAGCCCCATGCTCATAACTCCCCTTCTACTGGTCGGTTCTATTTTTGTACTCAGTGATACTTATATTTGTCCATAAAACTATGGATTGAGTTAGCATTAACTACCTCCTCGCTTAGCGAATTCTGATCATCAATTACTCTAGCACTAAAGAAGTACTTCCTTACATCCTGCAAAGAAGTTTTCTTATCTATCTTCAAACTATGACCCCTAGTTCTAGTGTCAGCCACATCAAAATATCGATCCCCATCCACTCTGTCATAACCATTAAAGAATTTAAAACTGTCACCATATTCCCCTTCATTCTTTTAGCTTCAAGTGATGATAAGTCTAATTTCCTCAACCTCTCCTCATAACTGAGATTACATAATTCTGGGACAAGTTTCGTGGCATGTATTTTTACTTTTCCCAGTTTAACTGTGAGTTTTTTCAAGTGTGGATTCCAAAAGGGGGCTGCATGTTCAAGCTATGGCCTCACATAGCCTACATGAATATTTCTGAGCATTTCCTTGTCCACGTGTCTGAAAGCTACCCTTACATTTGCTAAGGAAGCATATACCACCCTTGCTATGCCATTTATATGTATTTCCAGAGACAAATCTGCCAGTATGTTTACTCCTAGATCTCTCTCATTCTCTCTCTTAAATTCTGCACCTGCTATTAAGTATTCAAGCTTGGGCCTTCTCGTACTTGTACCCATTCTCATTACCTTACAATTAGAAGTATTCAGTTTCATTAGCCTCTTTTCTGACCATTCATGCAAAGTATTTAGATCTTTCTGAAGTTCTCTACCATTGTTCTCATCGCTTACTTTCTTCGCAATCTTTGCATCATCTGCAAACATATTCATGAATCAATTTACAGACTCTGGTAGGTCATTTATGTATACAAGGAACAGAAGAGGCAATAAAACTGAACCCTGTGGAACTCCATTACAAACCCTTCTCCATTCAAACACTGAGTGTCTTACTCTAACCCTCTGTTCCCTTCCTTCTAAGTAAGTTTTTATCCATTCCAAGATATTTCCACCTATTCTCGCCATTGCTCGCAGCTTCTTAATAAGTCTCCAGTGTGGGACAGTATCAAATGCCCTCTGGAAGGCTAGGGATATGCAATCTGTTCAGCCCTCTCTTTCCTGTAAGATTCGGCTTACCTCATCATAAAATTCTAATAAGATTGTTACTGTTGAACTGTCTTCTCTGAAGCCATGTTGTCTCATTGTCAAAAAGTTGAAGGATTCCAAGTGAAGATAGATGTGTTTTCTTAGTAGTTTTTCCATAACTTTGCAAACTATGCTGGTCAAGGAAACAGGCCTATGCTTTAGAACTGTATCCCTCCTTCCCTTTTGAAGATAGATACCACATTCGCTTGTTTTCAGTATCTTGGAATCTATCCAGATTCGAGCGACTTTTTAAATATGATACATAGTACCACCAATATTGATTTAGCGCATTGCTTAAGTACATAAGAGGATATATCATCAGGACCTGTAGCTTTATGGACATCTAGCTCCATCAGCGCTTTGCATACCTGTGTGGCAGAAAAGATGATGTTTTATAATTCTTGCCCATGTGCTCCTATCTCTGCAATATGAGGGGGTGGGATATTTTCTGCTGTAAATACTGACTGAAACTCTTTGTTCAATTCTTCGCAGATCTCTTCAGCCATCTCAGTGATGCGTCAATCTGCTCTCTTTAGCTTTAAACCTTGTTCTTTTATTTTCTGTCTTCCTCTTATAAAGTTGTGGAAAAGATTGGGATTTTCTTTATCCTTCTTGGTGATATTCCTCTCATAGTCTCTCTGCCTCTCTTCATATGCTTTGGTAATAATTTCCTGCTTATGTATTTTCTCCTCCCATACCTTGTCCAGCATTTGTCTTTCCAGTCCTTAGCTCTCTTACACTCTGTCTCAAATCCCCCATCCAATGGTAGGGGGAGGGTTGGTAGAGGATTTCCGGGAGTTGTAGGAGGAAGAGTAGCTCTTAGTAGCCTGAATCAAATGTCATGGACCTTGAGACCCTTGTACCAAACCTGGACGATAAAATTCAGAATACGGATAGAGAAATGAAAGAGAATGAAACACTGAGTAAGATAATACTAACTTTGGAGGAATCTAACAAGGTACAAGAGGAAAAGAAAAAAGAATTAGAAAAGCGAGTAAAAAACCTGGAAGGGGAAGAGATTGAACTAGATATCATCAGAAGTTCTAAACAAGAAGATAAGAACAAACAGATGAGTGACAGCCTAAATGACTTAATTGTTAGTTCACTGCTGTGTTCTGAGAGAGACGAGATTGCAGATAGGAATGTCCAGATAAAGGAAAACATCAAACAGTTTAGAAAATAATGTCAGAAGCTAAATACGGAACTTGAGGCCATTACAAGTTTCTTTGCAGATGCAATAATGCAAAATGTGGCAATAAAAGAGGTATTGAGGTAGGTGGCCCTGGAAAATGCTAAGCGAGGGGGTAGTTAATGCTAATTCAAGTCATAGTTTTCAAGACAAATATGATAAGCATCATTCAGGAGTTATTCATGGCAGAGAGAAATGGTTCAGCAATGAGTGTAATAGAACTAAGGAGTGGAGAGACAAATGCTGGCAGACTTATCAAAGGGCAAGATATGATTACCTGAGTAAAAGAAGTGTGACAGAGAGTTTTGAAAGGGATATCACCAGGGAGGCTAAACAAAATCCCATACTTTTCCACAGCTTTATCAGACGAAAAACTGAAGGTCAACAGAACAGGTTTTAAAGTTAAAGAGAGTGTATGGAAGCATTGCTGAGATGGATGAAGAGATCTGCAAAGAATTCAGCAAAGAATTTCAGTGAATATATGCAGCAGAAACTACTCCAACCTCTCAGATTGCAGAGAAAGAAGTTCATAAGAAAAGTATTAGAGAACATAATCTTTTCAGCCACAGAGGTATGCAAAGCATTAATGGAGTTAGAAACCCATAAAGCTACAGGTCCTGATGATATATTGTCTTACGTACTTTAGAAATGTGATAAACCAATATTGATGGTGCTATGCATCATATTTGAAAAGTCTCTGGGATCGGGGGAGGTTCCAAGATGCTGAAAACTAGTGAATGTGGTACCTATCTTCCTAAAGGGAGGGAGGGAGGCAGCTTTAAACAATAATCTTGTTTCCTAGACCAGCAAAGATTGCAAAGTTATGGAGAAACCACTAAGAAAACACTTCTCTCTTTACTTGGAATCCTTCAACTTTTTGTCTGTGAGACAACATGGATTTAGAAAAGGCAGATCAACTGTTGCAAACTTATTAGAATTTTATGATGAGGTAAGCTGGATCTTACAGGAAAGAGAGGGCAGGGTAGATTGCATAATCCTATATTTACAGAAGACATTTGATACAGTCCAACGTGGGAAACTTATTAAGAAGCTGCAAGAAATGGTGAGAATAGGTGGAAATGTCTTGAATTGAATAAAAACTTGCCTACAAGAAAGGGAACAGAAGCTTAGAGTAAGACACTCAGTGTCTGCATGGAGAAGAGTTAGTAGTGGGGTTCCACAGGGTTCAGTTTTATGACCACTTTTGTTCCCCATATACATAAAGTACCTACTAGAGTCTGTAAATTGATTCTTGAAATTGTTTGCAGATGTAGCAAAGATTGTGAAAAAAGTAAGATACTAAAACAATGGTAAAGAACTTCAGGAATGTGTCGATATCCAGCCATGTGGGTGGCCGGGCCTATTTGCTGGTCCACAGGTGGGATTGTTTGGATCTGAAAAGATAAGAGTGAACATGAGTGCTCTCCTCAGGGTTATTAGTTTTGATAAAAAAAAAAAAAGTTTGATGCCATGTTGAGAGGAAGAGAAAAGTTGAAAGAGGTTAGGGGTGAAGAAGGTAGAGGTGATGGCACCGTGTGCACGCTTTTAACCCCCAGAGAACCACCAGGAAGGGAATGTAAGGGAAGTCAGACAAAAACAAATTTATGAATATATAAAAATAAAGAACTTCAAGAAGGCCTAAATAGTCTGCATGAGTAATCAGAATAATGGCTAATGAAACTCAGTACTTTATTATGTAAGGTAATGAGAGTGGGTACAAGTGCGAGAAGGCCCAAGCTTGAATACTCAATAGCAGGGGCAGAACATCAAGAGATGGAAAATGAGAGAGATCTATGAGTAAACATACTGTCAGATTTGTCTCTGGAATTGCATATAAATAGCATAATAAGGGTAGAATATGCTTTCTGGGAAAATGTACAGGTAGCCTTCAGACACATGGACAAAAAAATGTTCAGAAATATATAGATAACTTATGTGAGGCCAAAACTTGAATATGCAGCCCAATTTTATGAATCCACACGTAAAAACACATATATAAGCTGGAAAAATTTCAAAGACTTGCCGCAAAACTGCTGCCAGAAATATGCAATCTCAGTTATGAGGAGAGGCTGAGGGAATTAGACTTGCCATCACTTAGAGCTAGAAGAATGAGGGGGTGTGGTGACGGTTTTTTAATTCCTTCATAGTTTTGATAGCTTGGATAGGGATCGATATTTTGATATGGTTGTCTCTAGTATCTAGAGTCAGAGATTGAGGGTTCATAAAAAAAATTCTTTGTGGGATGCAAGGAAATATTTTCTTTTTTTAGTGTAAGAGTAGCTGATAATTAGAATTCGCTAAGCGAGGGGGTAGTTAATTCTCACTCAGTTCATAGTTTTAAGGACAAATATAAGTATCACTAAGTGCAAAACTGGAACCAACCAGGAGATAGCGAGTTACGAGTATAGGGCTCTTTCCCGTAAGCACAATAATGTAATCATTATAAGGATATTACGCAAACACACACACACACACACACACACACACACACACACACACACACACACACACACACACTCACACAAGGAGTTTCAGTCTGTATTTACGGCAGAAAATGCACATACCCCCTCAGATTGCAGAAATTGAAGTTCATGGGCCAGTATTGGAGAACATCATCTATTCAGCAACAGAGGTATGCAAAGCACTTATGGAGTTAGAAGCCCTTAAAGCATCAGTTCCCCTTATGTACTTAAGAAATGTGTTAAGCTATTATCGGTGGTGCTATCCATCATATTTGAAAAGTCTCTGGAATCTGGGGAGATTCCAAGATGCTGAAAACAAGCAAACATGGTACCTATCTTCAATAAGGGAAGGAGACTCACATTTCAAAACTATAAGTCTGCTTCCTTAACCAGCGCAGGTTGCAAAGTTACGGGAAAACTACTAAGAAAGTGTATCTATCTTCACTTGTAATCCTTTAACTTTTTGTTAGTGAGACAACTTGGCTTCAGAGAAGACAGATCAAATGTAACAAACTTATTAGTATATTATAATGAAGTAAACCAGAGCTTACAAGAAAAAGAGGGCTGGATAGATTGCAAATTCTTGGTGTTTTAGAAGGAATATGAGACATTCCCATATGGGAGACCATGAAGAATTTGCAAGTAATGGCAAGAATAGGTGGAAATACCTTGGAATGGATAAAGACATACTTAGAAGGAAAGAAGCAGAGGGGTAGAGTAAAACACTAAGTGTCTGCCTGGAGAAAGATTAGTAGTTGGGTTCCACAGGGTCCAGTTTTAGGGCCATTTTTGTTCATTGTTTATGCAAATGACCTTCCAGAGTCTGTGACTTTATTCTTGAATACATTTGCAGACAATGCAAAGACTGCAAAGAGAGTAAAAGACGAGATCAACAATAGAGAGCTTCATTAAGCCCTTAATAGTCCGCGTGAGTGAAATTGAGTACATCATAATGTAAGGTGATGAGAATGGGTACAAATCCAAGAAGGCCCAAGCTTGGGTACTCAATAACAGATGTAGAACTTCAGAAGACAGAGAAAGAGAGAGATCTATCATTAAACATGTTGCAAAATTTGTCTCCGGAAATGCATATAAATGGCAGACTAAGGGCTGCATATGCTTTCTTAGCAAATGTAAGGGTAGCCTTCAGACACATGGACAAGGAGGTATTCAGAAATGTTTATGTAACTTAAGTCAAGCCAAAACTTGAATGTGCAGTACCATTTTGGAATGCACACTTGAAAAAGCATATAATATAGCTGGAAAAAGTTCGGCGACATGCTACAAAAGTGGTCTCAGAAATACGCGATCTTAGTTATAAGGAGAAGCTGAGGAAAGTAGACCTGTCATCACTCGAAGCTAGAAGAATGATGGGGGGATATGGTGATGGTTTTTAAATTCCTTCATGGTTATGAGAAAGTTAATTATGATCGATATTCTGATATAGCTGACTCAGTTTGAAGCTTCGTAAGAAAGCTTCTTAGCAGGATGTAAGAAAGTACTTTTTTAGTGTAAGACTAGTTGATTATTAGAATTCGCTTAATCGAGGAAGTGGTTAATACTATCTGTATTCTTAGTTTTAAGGACAAATTTTATTATTGAGTATGGAAAAGGAACCGACCGGGAGAGGGGAGTTACCTGCATGGGGCTCTTTTTCATAAACATAATTAAGTAACTACAATTAGGTAATTACACTCACAAAGGACATCTCTAGGATAGGATCGACCAAACATTTTGTGTATTATATTTTAATCACCATTATATCCTTGGGAAAAATATAGTTATAATGTAACAAACCCTCTACAACATAAATCGGGTTTAATTCAGGAAATATCTTCAGCTTTGACAGAAGATATCAAGGATTGCATCATATTCCTTGCTGTGCAATTGATCATTTTGCAAACCACCCAATTCACACCCAGGAAGTTCCTAATTCAACTCTCCGACGCTGTTTACATTTAATATAACATTGTTTATGCATTTGTTCATGACCAGAAAAAGACAGTGGTAATGTTAACTCAGTAATGTATACAATTTAATGTGCATATCCAATAGTAGAACAGCATCTGCACAAAGTCAGGCTTTTAATAGAGAATCAGTGCCTCTTTAGCAGCTCACAGCTGTGTCTCTTTAGTAACATGATATGAAATCTCTGTCTTACCTGTTTCTGACCATACAACATTTTCCAGCCCACCATGGCCATTATACCGTGGGTAATAATAATAATAATAATAATAATAATAATAATAATAATAATAATAATAATAATAATAATATAAATTGCGAAACTTTAGTTTAATGATACGCAGAAAAAAATATTAAAAAATCAGAAACGAAAATAAGCACATTAAAAAAAACGCATAATTATTGAGAGTAATAATGAAAGGACGTAATTGCTTTTACTACACTTGGTAGAACAGTGAATATCGAAATGGGACCCCTTGGAGAATTTGGACCTCAAAATTCGATAGGATCCGGAAATTAACTTACCTCACTGGCGAAGGATGTGGTGGGTCTCTCTCTCTCTCTCTCTCTCTCTCTCTCTCTCTCTCTCTCTCTCTCTCTCTCCCGGTTTTAAAACTCAAATAATTGAAAAAGTAAAATGTCGGTGAAAACTGACGAACAAGAGATCTTGTGAAGAAAGAGGTTTTCGAGTAACTGTCCCCCCCCCCTTAGAAAATAGCCCATCAAACAATTGCCCCACCAACAAGTACTTTAATTCATGGTAATTGTAGTGGTAGAGTTTCAGTTTCTCTCTATTTTTAAGGTTAGATTTGATTAGGTTAGGTTCGGTTATGTAACACAGTTATAAGCATAATTACATATTGTTCCGTTTCATCAAGTTTAGGGTAAGTTAGATTAGGTTAGGTTAGGTTAGGTAGCTAACGGAATTAAAAGACAACTATACCATTATAATTTATATGAATATAAGTACTTGTTTTGGTGGTAATTGTTCTTGGGGTCCTAATGTCCAAGGACAGTTGTCGGGGGCATTTGTCTCGGGGGGGGGGGGGGCATTTTCCCCGGGGGCTGATGTCTTAGGTCCGTTCGTAAGTGGCTATTTGTATGTATGAGAAAGGAGACTCATGTTCGTAGCTCCCCGTCGATTTTTTGATTCACCGATGATGCTTATCATATTTTTCTGTAGGACTATGAATGCATTTAACATTTACAATTGAGAGAGAGAGAGAGAGAGAGAGAGAGAGAGAGAGAGGAGGAGAGAGAGAGAGAAGAGGAGAGAGAGAGAGAGAGAGAGAGATCATCTCTCGGTAAGACTATGAATACATTAAACATCTACGATTACGAGAGAGAGAGAGAGAGAGAGAGAGAGAGAGAGAGAGAGAGAGAGAGAGAGAGAGAGAGAGAGAGAGAGAGAGAGAGAGAGAGAGAGAGAGAGAGAGAGACTATGAATACATTTAACATCTACGATTACGAGAGAGAGAGAGAGAGAGAGAGAGAGAGAGAGAGAGAGAGAGAGAGAGAGAGAGAGAGAGAGAGAGAGTAATTCTCAAATCACGAATAACTCGTGGTACTATATATAGTGCGAGCTGTTTATGACGGACGATTACACAAGGCAGGAATCTCGCCGAGGTAAGTTCGTTCAATGTATATTCTATCACACACACGCACACACACACACACACATCGATATTTTGATATGGCTGGCTCAAGAACTAGAGGTCATAGTTTGAAGCTTGGTAAGAAAACTTCTTTGCAGGATGTAAGGAAATACTTTTTCAGTGTAAGAGTAGTTGATAATTGGAATTGGCTAAGCGAGGAGGTAGTTAATGCTATCTCAATCCATAGTTTTAAGGACAGGTATGATAAGTATCACTAAGTATAAAATGGAACCGATGAGGAGACGGGAAGATACGAGCTTTGGGCTCTTTCCCGTAAACACAATTAGGTAATCACACACACACACACACACACACACACACACACACACACACACACACACACACACATATATATATATATATATATATATATATATATATATATATATATATATATATATATATATATATATATATATATATATATATATATATATATATATATATATATATATATATTACACTCTGCCTCCTCGATAGATGGATTGACGGGTACTGAAAAACTGAAAATGCCCCATCACACCTTGTCCAACTTCACACTTTTTCTCATTTGTTCTGTGGTAAAAAAAAAAATCAAAGAGGACGGGACTACCCATCCTTTGTTTCCCTGTCCCTTTTAGTCTTTTGTCACGACATGCAGGGAATTCAAGGATACAGTTGTTTCTCCCCGAACACAAAAATTATCCATAGAAAGCAGTAATAATGTGCTAGGAGGAGTAGGAGATATTTTCTGTCTCAACAGTTTCTAAGGGAAATGAGTAATCGTGGTTACCCGTTTCTAAGTCCTTTGACTGCTGTGTTGCAAACTGCCATTGTCTGTGATGCAACATTTAGATAAAACAATATAATGTTAATCAAAACATTTTTCCTTCTTGCTTCTTTTGGATTTATTTGTGCTTATTTTTCTACTTTTACTTGAAAATAGAAGCGAGTCCTTGAGATATCGCCTCGCTTGCTGCTTTTACGTAAATCTCACATGTCAACAATATTCAAATTACAACAGTATACATTTCCCTCAAGAGAATGAAAGGGGTAGATAATTTCTTGTGTGTGTGTGGACAAGGGTTATCAGTTGGTCAAGTTCTGTGGGGCGAAAGACTAAAAGTATATGGCTAAAGAGGATAGGGTTGAGTAAAATTGTTGAACCCTTTCAGATATCAACCCAAAGCAAAATGGTAAAAGAAGTAAATGTTTAAAGTTACATCCTGTACACTGACTACTTCTCTGTAAACTGAATGTGAAAATTGAGTTGGTTTGGAAACACTTATTATGGACAAGTAAAAATGTATAACCGATTGTAGAGAGAGAGAGAGAGAGAGAGAGAGAGAGAGAGAGAGAGAGAGAGAGAGAGAGAGAGAGAGAGAGAGAGAGAGAGAGAGAGAGAGAGAGAGGCATATCAGGGAAACCCCAAGGAATTGCGGTGTTTAATCACATTGCATGACTGGCAGATATTCTGTGATGCACATGAATAAATCATCTGACCTTCATGTATGCTTGAAGGATTGAACAATAGTATTTAAATGCTAAATGTGTGTGTGTATGTGTTTTATTTATTTATTTATTTTTTTGACATTTAGTGTTATTATTAATCCCCGTTATGGGGGTGAACACCGACAGACTGGAGCTGGGGTGTTAAGGCAGGACACCCTTCCCAGCGCTTTATGGTGGGCTAGATCGAAGGTCTTATACCTCCTGAGCCGAGTGCTCTAACCACTGCGCTGCTAGTCAATTTCTATTTTTTTTTTCTTATTCCTAAAGTTGTGGGATGGATGTTCTTACCCATGCTCTAACCTGAAGTTGATAAGATACTTATCTGCCTTTGATCCCACATATCTAATGGTGTTCTCATCGAGTTTATTATCTCAAAGAGGGCTACAATGCGAGAGACGCCACTACCATTCCTTCATTTGCGAGAGGGGTAAGGTATATATAGGGAGTTCTGGCATATTCTAGAATATATAACTATGACTAACATCATCCTGAGACATGCCATGATAGGGTACCATGAGGTCTACATGAATCAATATGTTAAAGACATATTCAACTATATATCTGAAATTATATTACAGTTATATGATATAAAGATAACTTATAAAAATCTGCAAATTTTGCTGTAATATATATATATATATATATATATATATATATATATATATATATATATATATATATATATATATATATATATATATATATATATATATATATACTCAAATAAGCACATTACCATATGTGAAAACATGAATCATTTTCACCCCGACCGGGACTTGAACCTGGGACTTATAATTACTAAGCCAAGTTGCTACCAACTACACCACAGAAGGTTAAAGGGAAACAAACCTTACAGCTTATATCTGCTATACGAGGAATGAACGCATATTATCTGAATGCCACTATGTTCATATTACAGTTTCCCCAACCTCACTCGTGGTTTCGTTTTCGCATTTAATTCAACTCTCAATCTCATTAGGTACCAACAATAACCAAATAAGTCCCTGTCGGGGTAAAAATGATTCATGTTTTTACATATGGTAATGTGCTTATTTTGTTATTGTTGGTCCCGAATGAGATTGGTAGTTTATTTAAATACGTAAACAAAACCACGAGTGAGGCTGGGGAAACTGTAATATAAACATAGTGGCATTCAGATAGAATGGGTTCATTCCTCGTATAGCTGATATAAGCTGTAAGGTTTTTTCCCCTTAATTTCCTGTGGTTTAGTTGGTAGCGCCTTGGCTTAGTAATTATAAGTCTCAAGTTCAAGTCCCAGTCAGGATAAAAATGATTCATGGTTTCACATATGGTAATGTGCTTATTTGGTTATAGTTGGTCCCTAATGAGATTGGGAGTTGAATTAAATGCGAAAACAAAACCACGAATGAGTTTGGGGAAACTGTAATATGAACATAGTGGCATTCAGATAGAATGGGTTCATTCCTCGTATAGCTGATATAAGCTGTAAGGTTTTTTCCCCTTAATTTCCTGTGGTTTAGTTGGTAGCGCCTTGGCTTAGTAATTATAAGTCTCAAGTTCAAGTCCCAGTCAGGATAAAAATGATTCATGGTTTCACATATGGTAATGTGCTTATTTGGTTATAGTTGGTCCCTAATGAGATTGGGAGTTGAATTAAATGCGAAAACAAAACCACGAATGAGTTTGGGGAAACTGTAATATGAACATAGTGGCATTCAGTTAGAATGGGTTCATTCCTCGTATAGCTGATATAAGCTGTAAGGTTTTTCCCCCTTAATTTCCTGTGGTTTAGTTGGTAGCGCCTTGGCTTAGTAATTATAAGTCTCAAGTTCAAGTCCCAGTCAGGATAAAAATGATTCATGGTTTCACATATGGTAATGTGCTTATTTGGTTATAGTTGGTCCCTAATGAGATTGGGAGTTGAATTAAATCCGAAAACAAAACCACGAATGAGTTTGGGGAAACTGTAATATGAACATAGTGGCATTCAGATAGAATGCGTTCATTCCTCGTATAGAAAATATAAGCTGTAAGGTTTGTTTCCCTTTAACCTTCTGTGGTGTAGTTGGTAGTGCCTTGGCTTAGTAATTATAAGTCCCAGGTTCAAGTCCCGGTCGGGGTAATAATGATTCATATATATATATATATATATATATATATATATATATATATATATATATATATATATATATATATATATATATATATATTACTTTGTAGCTGGTGACGCTAGTTCCAGTCCCCTGATGTACTAAAAAGATTTTCGTATATATATATATATATATATATATATATATATATATATATATATATATATATATATATATATATATATATATATATACTGTATCCGGAATTTAAATTATGCTTAATTATTACATATTTTGAACATTCTTGCCAGATAGCCGGAAGCATTTACAATGAGGATGACTCTCTCCATATTTATTCTTGTCGGCATTGCTACATCATCTGCATATCCACAAGACAGTAAGTTTTACACTCTTAAGGTTGCCGATTCTGGCCCTACTGAGTTAAAACAAGAAAGAAGCATTTAAAGTAGGGCTTATTTATTTTTTTTTTTATCACATTGTGATCCCTCTGGCAGTGGTCAAGTATAAAGGCCTTGGCTCTATTAGTCAATTCATATTTCTTTCGAGTGAAATTTCTATGTATGTGATTATGAAAAGTGATAGATAATTACAGATAAATTCCAAAGCGTAAGGTCAATCATTTAACATATGCTATTAATTTCCATGTTCCTTATATACTTAATAAAATAAACTGATATATGCATATATTGCATTTTGCCAAATTGTTATAACTTGCCTTATGATATTGTGTACCTCAAGCTCTCTACTTCCTGTCCAATGCCTAGCCTGGAAAAACTAAGAGGCAACAATCGATATGTAATCTGTAGATGACTATAACAGCAAGCACCCTTTTATGGGTCACAATTCACCCCCTATCAAATGAGGCTGGACGTAACCATGTTAGAGCTACAAGGGGGATTAAGGCTGGATGCCCATCCTAATGGCCTGTTGTGGGAGCAAACCTGCATTATTCGCTTCACTACTCATGAACACTTTCACTGAGCTACCTCTGACCCCTGTAGAGAATTATAATGATCTGTCTCAATGCCACTTTCTTTTCATATATATATATATATATATATATATATATATATATATATATATATATATATATATATATATATATATATATATATGCCAATAATGAATGACGTGGTTATTTTGCTATGAGATTTTTCAAGTGGAAATCACCTGCAAAATGTGAAAAGAGCAAGTCAGATTGACAAAGAAAGGATTAAACCTACCCATGCTCAAAATAGATAGAGTATTGAGAGCTTAAGGAGTATAAAATCAAAATAAGAATTGCTACTACACTGCTGGATACAACAGCATATGTCCATGGATGCAAATAAAACTTGTAAAAATATAATTGGAATATTTTAATCATGCTGTGAGTTATCAACCTGTGTGAGGCAGTGGTAGCGAGTCGTGATGCAATTAAAGTAGTTTCGAGCCTACTGCGAGATGAAAGGAAGGGCACCTAGTCTTACATCTCCAGCTCTAACCTGTGTCTACGTCCATTCATGATGACTATTTGTGACAAATAAAAGAATGCTTTATGTGAGGGTTATCAAGCGATAGTTATATATGAAATTATAATACTCATTTCTCAAGCCTTCAGTTCAATTGTCTTTTCAATTGTAAGCAAGTGTTATGAGTCTAAATACTGTATGAATATGCTGCTTAACTGTACGCTTTAAAATGTTACTCGTTTTCTGTGTCTCTTGCATTTCTCTGCATATGCTATTGTCACTCATATTCCATAGCAGTTTAGTTTTGCTTTCAGCATTTACTTCTGGGAAAAACTAAGTTTACCATTTTATTTGTCACTCTTGATCCCCATTTCGGAGGTGGACGCAGACGAGTTGGAGCAGGAAAATTAAGACTGGATGCCCTTCTTAATGCCCCACGGGGTTTCGATTGCTGGTCTGCCACTTCCCGAGTAGAGTGTACTAACTATTGATCTATAACAGTACCCTCTCTCAGTAAGTAACTACATTTTAAACATTTCAGGCTCCACAGCTCCTCACTGTACAGACATATGCCCAGCCATTTATGCCCCAGTGTGTGGAAGTGATGGCAAGACATACTCAAATGACTGTGCACTTAGAGCTGCAGGTTGCAGGGGTACTTTAGTGTATAAAATCAAAGATGGTGAATGTGAAGGTAAGTTTATTAGATGTGTTGAGTACAGTCCAATTTTCAATTTTCTAGCATACATCTAGGTAATAGCATGTTACAGTTTAAGTTCTGTATAGCAACAAGATAAAATATTTTGGATCGTGTATGGAAAAGTAACTCCAGGGTACTCTAAAGCTTATTCATATTTACAAGGCTAGTTGCCTAACCTAAGCCACCTTAACAAGTTACAGTGTTATTTAACTTTACATTGGATTATGGGGTTATTCATCTTTACAAGAAGCAAAAGTTTTTCATCACTAAATTAACACATTTTAACCATTTCTGACTAAACAGGTATTTAGGATTACCTTCTTATACATTTATTGGTAATCATAATACCGGCCTTATGAACCTTCAGTCTCAGTTCTCTTTATGTATGACTAAAAGGAAACACTGGAAGGAGGAGAGAAACTGCTGCATGCTATAAATGTCCTCATCTCAAATACAAAATTATTTGCTCTAAAATGTGATCAACCATCACAGAATAGTAGTGACAAATATCTCAAGCAAGTTGATGAGTGATAGTAGTTCAATAAGTGGCAGGATGGGATAGGAGAGCTGAAGGAAAATTGGTGACTGTGTGAATTGCCTGAGTAATTGTTTATTTCATTTTAATGCGTAAGTTAGCAAGGAGGTTATTTCTTAAGTTATGGCTCCTATCTCTGTTTAGAGATATACTGGTATGAGTCTTAGTTTTCATTTTTTTTTAAATACTATACTTTAAAAAAAAAGTAACTTAAGTTTTCATTACTTTGCCCACTATTACTGCTGACTTTTTTTCCTGTTTTAATTTGCTTTTCATCAGTTTTCCCTCTTACAATGCTGACTTACTTTCCTTTTTTAATTTGCATTTTCGAAATAAAATAATTATTGTCAACATTAAGAGATTCTCTTTATAAGAAAGAATGATATTTGATCATTATTCAGACTCGACTACACCTCCTTGTCAGGATGTCTGCCCAGAACACATTTATGCCCCAGTGTTTGCTAGTGATGGCAGGACATATTCTACTGATTGTGAACATAGAACTGCATCTTGCAGGGGTACTCTAGTATATAAAATCAAAGATGGAGTCTAGGTGTAAAGAGAGCTATAGCACTTGCACTGCTGAAAGATGTATGTTTATAATTCAGTATTCAAACTGAATTATAAGTATGAATTTAGGGAGCATATTTTAACCTCGTCAGATTAAGCATGTGACTTGGTGATGAGCAGATGTATTTTTTTTATGTACATTCAGATATGCCTTATTTAACTATATGTGTAATTACCTAATTGTGCATACGAGAAAGAACCCTATGCTCATAACTCCTAGTTTCCTTGTCGGTTCTATTTAATATACTCAATGATACTTATCATATTTGTCCTAAAAACTATGTATTGAGTTAGCATTAACTACGTCCTCCGTTAGTGAACTCCAATCAGCAATTATTCTTACACTAAAGAAAGGACTTCCTTACATCCTGCAAAGAAGTTTCCTTACAAAATTTCAAACCATGACCCCTAGTCCTAGAAGCAGCCTTATCAAAATATCGATCCCTATCCACTCTGTCAAAATCATGAAGGAATTTAAAAACCGTCACCATATTCCCCATCATTTTTCTAGCTTTGAGTGATGGTAAGTCTAATTCCCTCATCCTTTCCTTATAACTGAGATTGTGTATTTCTGGCACAAGTCTCGTAGCGTGTACCAACTTTTTCTAGTTTATTGATATGCTTTTTCAAGTACGGTTTCCAAAAGGGGGCTGCATATTCAAACTTTGGTCTCACATCAGTTATATAAATATATCTTGACATTTCCTTGCAATATGTCTGAAGCTACCCGTACATTAGCTAAAAATGAATATGAAGCCGTTTCTGTGCCATTTATATGCATTTCCTGAGACAAATTTGCCAATTTATTAACTCCTAAATCTCTCTCATTCTCTATTTTCTGAAGTTCTGCTCCTGCAATTGAGTACCCAAATTTGGGTTTCCTTGCATTTGTACCCATTCTTATTACCTGACATTTTGAAATATTGAATTTCATTAGCCACTTTTCTGACCATTCATGCAGACTATTAAGGTCTTCCTGAAGTTCTCTACTATTGTTCTCGCCTTTTACTATCTTCACACTCTTTGAATCACCTGCAAACATATTCAAAAATGATATTACAAATTCTAGTAAGTCATTTACATATACAATGAACAAAAGTACCCCTAAACTGAACCCTGTGGAGCCTCACTACTAACTTTTCTCTCTGACCTTATCCTCTTATGTGAATAATCATTTTTTGCTTGTCTGTAATTCTCCCGGGAACTTATACATTTTATACCCCTATACTTATTCTAGCATTTGTTCATACGTATGCTTGTTTTCAGCAGGAAGTATTACTATTATTATTATTATTATTATTACATGCATGTATTTATGTTTTATGTATCACTGTTAATCCCCATATTGAGAATGGACACAGACAGAGTGTGACTGGAGAATTAAGGCTCAATATCCTTATTAACACCCCTAGGTGGGCTCGTTCATGGGTCTGTAAATTCCTGAGTCGAGTATTCTAACCACTCATGTACTGTGATCCTCCTTATTTATCCATGCAGTGGTAATTACAATATTGACCATACAAGCTTCCAGTCCAGTTTGTTTAAATTATGCCTAAAAGAAACACTGGAAGGAGGGAAAGAACGCGACATTCTGTATATAGGTTATTGTCTTGAATACAAGACTTTTTGGGATCTTGTAAAGATGAATAGCTCCCAGAATTTAAGTAATCCTGTAAATGATTAGGTTAAATTAGGTGACTTGACTTACATATATGAATAACCCTAGAGCACCCTAGGGTTACTTCTCTTTACAAGATCCAATCTATGTTCTATGATATAATTTGGCATTGCAGATTAGAAGTACCAACAAGTATCTTGAGCAAATTAATGATTGACCATATGAGTACAAAAGCAGCTGTTTGTTTTTATAATTTTATATCCTGTTCCAATAGGATATGGCCTCAAACTTTTAGTATATCCTACCTCTGTTTACAAATATACATGAGTGAGTCTCTGCATTAAATGTTTAGTATATTGTACTCTTAAAAATACCTTAGCTATGTTTTTATTAACTTTTTTTATTATGAATTATGACTGATTTTCCCATGTTATTTTCATTTATCCTCAAAATAGATCTTCTTTGTAAGAAAATATGAAATCTAAGCATTTTTCAGGCTCTACTGCATCTCCTTGTTCAGATGTCTGTCCTGAGATATATGCCCCTGTGTGTGGAAGTGACGGCAACACATATTCTAATGACTGTGAACTAAGAGCGGCATCTTGTAGGGGTACTTTAGTATATAAAATCAAAGATGGAGCATGTGAAGGTAAATTGACAAGAATATTTTTTCTAAGTATTAAGTACGGTTGTCCATCATAATACACTATTAATTGGTTCTACCCCTCCCCCTGTAAGTAAAAAACCACCTATGTTCAAAACTTTTATATAAATGTGACTGTACTTTGCATATAATCTATTCCTAACCGCCTTCATCCTTCAATTGTGTTTAGATTATTATACTGTACTTAAACTTTACCTAATATATTTAGAATTTAGGTAAAAACAACACAGTAGTTGTTATAATGTATTTGCCTAAAAGAAGCACTGGAATGAGGGAAGAAATGCAACATGCTGTATGTAAGTTCTCGTCTCAAATACAAAACTTATTTGGATCTTGTAAAGATGAGTAGCCTCAGATTTTAAGTACCCTCGTATATGGTTAGATTACGTTACATTAGGTTATGTGACTTTACTTATAAATATGAATAACCCTAGAGCACTCTGGAGGTTACTCTTCTTTACAAGATTCAACCTTTGTTCTATGCTGTAATGTGGCCTCACAGATTAGAAGTAGCAATCAAGTATCTTCAACAAATAAATGATTGATAATATGAATACAAAAGCATTATTTATTTTAATTTTATTCTATATCCTGTTCCTACAGGAAATGGCCTCCAACAGTTAGTAAATCCTAGTTCTGTTTACAAATATACATGAATGTCTCGGTAGTTAAGTTTATTATATATGGTACTCTTCAAAATACCTTAAATATGTTTTACTCACTTTATTATTGTGAATTATGACTGCTTTTCTCATCTACCTTTGCTTTTTGCAATTAAAATCATTCTATTTATCTTAAAAATGGCTTCTCTTTGTAAGAAAGTATTATATTTAATAATTTTTCAGGCTCTACAGCACCTCCTTGTGCAGATGTCTGCCCTCAGATATATGCCCCTGTGTGTGGAAGTGACGGCAACACATATTCTAATGACTGTGAACTAAGCGCAGCATCTTGTAGGGGTACTTTAGTATATAAAATCAAAGATGGAGAATGTGAAGGTAAGTTGAAAAGAATATTTTTTCTGAGTACAGTATTTAGTAAAGCTGTCCATCATCTTACACTCTTAATTGGTTCCACCACTCCCCTTGTAAGTAAAAATTCGCCTACTTCAAAGCTTTTATGTAAATGTGACTGTACTTGACATATAATCTATTCCTAACAGGCTTCAACCTTTAAGTTATGTGTAGATGATTGTACCTTTCTTAAACTATACCTAATATATTTCACATTTATGTAAAAACAACGCAGTTGTTATAATATATTTGCAAAATAAAAAAAAAAACACTTTAAGGAGGGAAGGAATGCAACATGCTGTATATTAAGTTCTCGTCTCAAATTCAAATCTAATTGGGATCTTGTAAAATAAGTAGCCCCCAGAATTTAAGTAACCTTGTAAGTGGTTAGGTTAAGTTAGGCGACTTGACTTATAAATATGAATAACCCTAGAGCACTCTGGGGTTACTCTTCTTTACAAGATCCAATCTTTGTTCTATGATATAATGTGGCTTCATAGATTAGAAGTAGCGGTCAAGTATCTTCAACAAATTAATTATTGACAATATGAGTACAAAAGCATTATTTTTTTAAATTTTATTTTATAGCCTGTTCCTAAAAGGAAATGGCCTCCATCAGTTAGTAAAACCTAGCTCTATTTACAAATATACATGACTGTCTCAGCATTTAAGTTTTTTATATATTGTACTCTTCAAATGCCTTAAATACGTTTTTATTCACTTCTTTATTGCGAATTATGACTGACTTCCAATGGTATTTTGCTTTTTGCAATCAAAATAATTTCATCTTAAAAATGGATCCTATTTGTAAGAAAATATTATATCTAATTATTTTTCAGGCTCTACAGCACCTCCTTGTGCAGATGTCTGCCCTCAGATATATGCCCCTGTGTGTGGAAGTGACGGCAACACATATTCTAATGACTGTGAACTAAGAGCTGCATCTTGTAGGGGCACTTTAGTTTATAAAATCAAAGATGGAGAATGTGAAGGTAAGTTGAAAAAACATTTTTTATGGGTGCAGTATTTAGAAAAGTTGTTCATCATCTTACACTCTTAATTGCATATAATCTGTTCCTAACCTTCTTCATCCTTTATGTTTATATGATTGCACTGTTCCTAAACTTTACCTAATATATTTTGAATTTATGTAAAAACAGCACTGTAATTGTTATAATGTATTTATTTAAGGAAAAATGTTTTGAATTTATTTTATTTATAAATATTTTCCTACAGTGCATGTTCAAAACTGCACTATTTAAATCCACATAAGATGAGGGACATCTATTCTTTGTCACTTTCAGAGTTGATATTTGTTATGTTCATAGGTCAACATGCAAAGTAAACTGAATAACAGAATAATTTGTTCATCCATCCCCATCCTAGTATGTTAGCAGTTTTTAAACAGGAAAAACAATTTTAAATTAAGATAGCAAAATCTGCCATATCTCCGATATCTTTTACTTATTACATGCAACACACTGGGAATTCAATTTTGAATGTTTTTCTCCTCCTTAAATAATAATAATAATAATAATAATAATAATAATAATAATAATAATAATAATAATAATAATAATAATAAAAATAATAATCATCCTACTCAGAGAAATACTATATCTAGGAACTAATGCTTTATATTTTATATTATTAACATGCAATCTTGCATTAGTTAGTAAATATACACTTCTTATTTTGAGTCAAGTTCAAATCCTACTGACTTTCCGAAAACCAGGTATCTTGTGTCTGGCACTTACGGAATGACGTGCAGTAATACTTGAGTTTTTTTTTACAACAATATGTAAGGATTATTGAAATTACTTATGTTTTTTTCGTATTTTTGTTGTCATTTAATCTATCATATCTGTCTACAACTCTATAAGGGTAGCTATCTAGATATGGGAATTATTCCAAATCACCCCAGAAACTATCCTCAAATGTTCTGTATTTTAAGTCCAGTATAAGGGTTATGCAGCCTTTATTCCACAGGTTCAATCTCCCTGTGTCCACCCCCATAATGGAGATTTATTTTGACATAAATCACAACATAAATGAAGGGTCAAAACCAAAGATCAGAGGGAAAGAACTGAAAAATTATGTATAGAATAGGAAAAAACTCTCTTTTCATTGCACCTACACATTGCAGTAGCTAAATGCACAAAGCACATTCATCAGCAAAATGAATATAAATACAAATATCAAGAATTGTTGTTGTAAAAAACCTATGAACTGGAAATGTGAGAGTTCTCTTGTCAAGAGTAGTTACTATGAATCATTAATAAATGTGCATAAAATCGGCCAGGTAACGAATGATTAATTATAATGTAAAATCAAAGATTGGACATACTGCTAAATGATTTAAGTTGACTCTTATTCTGGATTCAGCATGCTTAATTATAAATAGTAATAAGGACACAGAAAAGCTAACTGGTTGAAGGTACATGATGCATTGGAAAAATATTTACTTACTGAATTGAATACACCGACTATGCTTTCTCATTCAGTGCACATCCAATTGATATGAATGATGTATTTGTAACTACTGCATCACAAAAGTGTTGCTTGGTCCTTTAACCTTGTGACTAAATTTAGCAGAATGAAGCATAACTGTGAGATAGATGTTGTTTTGTAGCTCCTATAGAAAAGCTGATCTCTTTATCAATCTCAAAATACATAATCTTATTCAGTGACTAAATAATATGTATAATGCTGCTATTTTTGCCATTTTCTTTTACTAATAATCTCCATTTAAATGAGGGTGGACACACAGATAGATTGGAAATGGAGAATAAAAGGTGGGTCCCCTTCCTAATGCCTTGCAATGGGCTCAAACACAGTTTGTCACTGCCTAAGACGATTATTTCAACTACAATGCTGAAGTACCCTGATCAAAAGTTACATTTATTCATGTCATTTCAGATATGTGCAGAAGATTTTGCTCCAGAGAACTGAAGCCTGTGTGTGGATCGAATGGTCAGACATACAACAACCAGTGTCTACTGGAGCTTGCTGCATGTAGTGACCCTAGCATTTCACTGGTGCATGAAGGACCTTGTGGTTAGTAAGTCCTTATTACATAATCATATTACTACATAGTGTAAAGATGTTCAAATCCATGCTAATTATTAGCAGTAAGTATTATTATTATTACTATTATTATTATTATTATTATTATTAATTATTATTATTATTATTATTATTATTATTATTTTCTCTTCCCAAAGAGTCAGATTGTTTTGTCTTGACTCAGCCACTCCCCTTTTAGGGGGAAAATGGCTCATGTATATAGATAGATTATTATTATTATTACCACAGTACAGCTGATCAAAGGTATGAAGAGGAGCAAGTTGTGCTGAATTCCTACTACCTCCCCTTTTATCACCATAATAGTAATAATAAAAAAAAAATCTTTTTCTTGTTAGTGATAAGAATATCACCCTAGTCATAAGAGCCAACTGAGGGAGACAAGGGAACAGGAGGCTGGAAATCTCTTCCTCAGTGAATTAATTTTTTCTCTCAAAATAACTAATGGATGGGCCTAAAAGATAAATCCAAGCTTGCAATACATATTGCATATGGTGATCATTTTGCTTGAGGTACTAAAGGCAGGTTTTAATGCTAGTAAATATGTAACAAAAATACAGGGTGAGTTTTGCTAATGAAAGATAACTGTGTGTATATTATATCACAAACAAGGTAATCCAGGTGGAAATGGATGTCAGATGTTCTGTACCAAGGAGTTTCTACCAGTTTGTGGATCAAACGGACAAACATTTAATAATAAATGTCTCCTGGAGGAGGCTGCTTGCAATGACCCTACGATCTCACTGGTACATGCGGGACCCTGCGGCACACTCCCTTCCCAAGGATATCTTCCACCTAAAGCAACCCCAGGCATGTGAGGTTACAAAAAACATGTAAAAATTTTGATAAATATTGGAAAGTGATAATTCATGATCTAATAAAATTGTCTGTCATATAAGCATTTTTGTGACCAATAACATACAGTCGCTCCCCAACTTACATACAATCTATATTGCTCATGGCCGTTTGATTCCTACATTTTTCGAAAGTTGATATTTTGTATGCACAGTACTGTATTGGGCATGGAGCGTACGTCTTATAAACATTCATACATCATGTACGTAACATAAGCATGTTGTGTTAGAACATAATATATTTGTTTTCATATCCTAAAGACACAGGATGTAAGTTCGTATGTTTCTTTAAACATTGGAACCACCTATAACTTACAGCATAATAATACAAGCCTGCATAAGCACTGCAATTTTCACATGTACATATCTCTGGATGGTCGTATATCGGATGCCTGTAAATTGGATGCATGTAAGTTTGGGATCATCTGTAATTTATCATTGAAAACCTTCTGTATTTAACAGTCCCAGTATACTCAAATGAAAGCTTAAAAATGCTCATAAGTGTAAATTAAAAATAATAATAAGGAGGAGAAGAAGAAGAATATTAATAATTTTTATTATGTTTTATGTTTCTTTATTAGTCCCTATATCACAGTGGACACAGACGGATTGAAGCTGGGGAATAGAGGCTGGATGCCCCTCCTATTGGACCATAGTGGGCTTTACCGTGGGTCTGTCTCCACCCCAGTCGTGCATTGTACCTCTATGCTAAGGCAGTCCCCTATAATAATAATATTATTGATAACTGTTTCAAACATGATATCATATCCTTCATACCCTGGCCATCATTGACCTACTGTTAGTAGTTTACGATACTTACAGATGTCCTTTTGGAAAAGGTCTATGCCTGTGACTCCAGCTCAATAGCCTCGTTACTGAATATGATGGTGGGTACGTGCGGTGGTTTTGTTTGCCCTGTTCTTGAATTTCTGCTCTTGACCCAACCACACTTAATCCAAGCAAGATTCAAATTTTTCTATTGTTTCTGCATTCACTGCCCACTTTGGTAACTCATTCCAGTTATTCACTATTCTGTGCTGGAAAAAGTTCTTTCTTAGGTTGAGCCTTGCCCTTCTCTTAAAGATTTTCTT
>JAXCGZ010017287.1:7500-85000 GCA_037179515.1 Halocaridina rubra | reverse complement strand
GCGCCCTCCCTAGCCTATTACTCCAGTTTTATGAAAAAAAAAAGCCATATTCTATTAATCCCCACAAGTCAAATAATCCATTATTATTCCCATCCAATGGGCGTTACCCTACCCCTGTATGCTCTGCTACTTGTAGGGCTTTAAGCAACTTGCAGTCTCTTTGTTAATCAGGGGTTTCCTTTGTAAGAGAGTATATAAACCTAATACTGTACATGGTACATGGCTGTCAAGCAATAATTAAGTTTTGGCGCTGTCAAGTGAATATTTAGCTTTTGGCACTCGGCTGACAAGGAGAGACAGAGCTTTTGGCATTCGACTGTCAAGCATGGATTGAACTACTGGCACTTGGCTGTTAAGGAAAGACTGAGTTTTTGGCAATCGACTGTCAAGCAAGAATTAAGCATTTGGCACTCGGCTGTCAAGGAAAGACAGAGCTTTTGTCAATCGACCTCAAGCAAAGCTTGAGCTTTGGTACTTGGCTGTAAGCAAAGCTTTAGTTCCAGCAGTGTGTCAGACCACTCTTCATTAGTCATGAGTAACAAAACCCAGTGCAACACTTAACATTAATGATGATCAAGTAGAAGGATAAAAAAAAATTACACTAAATAACCATGATTCACCGTATCCAATTCCTATCTCCAATCCTCATTAGTTTATTGGCCCTGGACCCCACAGTTGGCTGATATGACCTTTACACTTTATGCCAGTAATATATCTCCTTTTTAAACCAATAATAAAATATATAATTCCTCATAATGTACTCGTAAGTGTTGATCAGTCAACTGAAATGAATCTGTAAGAGTACTCTTTTCTAAAACATAATATCCAGGTTCAAAATTTATATGTTATCGTCATTAAGATGTATTTATGAAATTTGCTTGTCTTAATAGTTTTGCATCATATTTTTGTGAGTTATGGAATACAGGAGCACAATGGTTAAATCGCTCGACTCGGGAAGTGATAAACCCATGTTCAAACCCACAACGGGGCATTAGAAAGGGCATAAGGCCTTAATTCCCACGCTCCAACTTGCCTGTGTCCACCTCCATTCAAATGGGGATTAAAAATAAAACATGTAATGGTGTCACACTCATAAAAAAAAAAGAACAACATTCCTTGTTAATTGTGAAGTTAAAATAAAGATTTTGAATATGTCTAGAAAATAATTACATTGAGAGATTGTTTTTTTTTCTTTTTTATGTTACTGGATCAGTTTTGCTACCGACTACGGCAAACTTTCTCATGTGCCCCAAAGTGTACATTCCCCAGCACTTCCCAAATGACCTCCCAGCACTGAGCTAAGCTCGTCATCCATTTAAAAAATAGACTAATTTTGACTACTGAAGGATAGAGTAGGGTGTGAACTAGTAAAGTTTGATGTTTTGATTATTATTTGACGAGTTTTAGTTTTGTAAAAACTACCCAAAGATGCCATTACTCTTGCCTTTCCCATATATATACATATTCAAAGCAATTACACTCAAGTCAGACTCTGAAAATTTATTGAATTCATCTAATAAATGATTATGATGTGATTCATTACCACACACTGTTGAGAATGACCAGAAATTTTAGCCATCACCAGTTATTCTTATTCACAGGCAGCAATGGATTGGTTTTGGAGCTCCAGCACTCTTACTAGATTAGCGATCATCGATTTTGGTATTCAATGGACTGGATTTGCAATAGGCAGTACTCTTCAAACAGAGAAGTTTTATGACTTGACAGGTCAGTAGCATAGATGGCAAAGTGACACTGAAGTACTTCAAGGGTCTTGTATAGAAGAGTAACCCCAGGGTGCTCTAGGTTAATCTTATATACCAGGCAACATCACTAAACTTAAATTAACTTAACCTAACAATTTATTGGTTTATTTAACTTTACATGGGGTTCTGGGGTTTAATTATCTTTACAATATCCAGTATAATGCAGTGATATTCTATTGAGACTCTTGAGATTCTTTGTATTTCATATGATAGTGTCGTCATGCATCTTAGGACCTCCTCTGAACACTTTTTACTTTTTATTTTATAACTTGCACCAAATTTTCACTCACTTTTTTCTGGAGTCACATGATTTGTATGAAACATTGCTATAGGGAAATAAACTTGATTCATTAGAAAAGCTTTTTATGTGTGGGATGATACTTCAGAATGGTTAATATTTAAGAATTCATAAAAAATAGTTACCTGTCCAAGTTTCATTGGGTATATAAATTATTCATTTAGTTATTATATGAGTATAGCCTCTATGGTAGAATAAGCTTTAATGTAACCATATGCTTAACAACTACCATACCACATTTAACTATAGATTTAAGTGAATATACTTACATAGCGCATAATTATCCTTGCTGACTGTGGCAGATGACTGTAGTACTTGGTATACAACACTTCACCCCTCAAGAAGAATTGAAATCTAATGCTCTCATTAGATACAAGAAAGTAGACTAAGATGGTATGGTCATGTCGTTAGGAGGGATAAACAGTATGTTAGGAGGAGGGTGATGGAAATGGATATACAGGGTAGGAGAAGGAGGGGGAGACCAAAGCGTAGGTGGATGGATTGCATCAATGACGATCTGAGGTCTAAAGGTTTGTTGGGTGATGAGGTATGGGACAGAAACATATGGAGAACACTGGCCAGAAACATCGACCCCCATAAAAGTGGGAAAAGATGTAGACGAAGAAAAATTAGCAATTATTTCAACTATGAACTTATCTATTTATTTATAGACACTTAAGTAGACAACCTTATCATATTAATGTCTTGCAAACATTTTACTTGACCTGTTTATATTGCCATCTTGCATAGGCATTATAATTAATGTTATTCATATTTTGTGTATGAGCTCAGGGAACTGCAATAGGACAGTGGTTAGAGTGCTCGACTTGGAAATTAGAGTCCCGCGTTCTAACCCAACCACAGAGTGTTAGGAAGGAATTCTGGCCTTAATTCCCCAGTTCCACCTTTATTCAATTGGGGCTTATAAGTTACACATGAAATGGTAAATAAAACAACTACTTTTGTGCATGAGCTTAAAAAAAATAATCAAAATTATATATGATACACATTTTGTCAGTAAATTAATTAACTTCACTCTATTGCAGGTGCTTCCACATATATTTTAGTGGCTTATCTCACTTACACGTGGCATAGCACTGGGCATCCCAGACAGGCAATTCAAATGAGTTGTGTTTTCATGTGGGCCCTAAGGTGAGTTATATCTTAAAATATATTGGATAAAATGATGGCTAGAGATTGGTAGGGCAGTGGTTAGAGGCGCTCAACTTGGGAAGTAACAGACCCGCGTTTGAGCCCACTGTGGGGCGATAGGAGAGTATCCGGACTTGACTTACTACCTCCATCCGGTCTGTGTCCATCCCTGAAACGGGAATTAATAGTGATCCATAAATTGGTAAACAACAGTGATGGCTAAATAATTACAATATTATATTACCATCCTTCAGATATATAAGAGACCAAGATAATGGAACTTCATCATGCCCTTTTCCACGTTAGTATACTGTAAGTCAAGACCAGGAAATTTAGGGAGAGAAAACTTGTCAGTCATTTGTTCCTTTATTCATTTAATGGCTTCAAATTGCATATAAGCCAATGAGGGCTATATATCTTCTGTACTCCAGGGATAATGATAACTAAATACTGTAATTTTTTTTAATGAATTTTGCAATGATTATTACTCTGCAAATAGTAAATCATAGTACGTCCTATTTCTTTTCAATAAAGGGGGAGTCTGATTTTATACATTCAATGTATATAAGATAAGGGGAGCTACGGTAGCTTGAAGGTAGTGTGTGCAAGTTGGGAAGTGACCAGATTGGATTTTATCCCCTCTCAGGGCATTAGGAAGGGCACCCAGCTTTAATTCTCCAGCTCCAACATGTCTGTGTTCACACCATTTTGAATGGGGACTAATTGTAGCACACAAATGGTGCACAGTGTATGTAAATTGCTGCATTGCTTACAGTTGTCTTTTTATTTATTTATTTTTTCTGCAGGCTTGGTCTTTATCTTTTCACCCGCATCTTGAAAGACGGAAAGGATCGTCGCTTCGATAAGACTCGTGCAAATCCAACACGCTTCTTTTATGCTTGGACTATTCAGGGTGAGTGCCAAGTGATCTAGAAGTCAGAGTCTGAGGATAATGCAATTAAGCTTCTATCAGTTTGAAACCAATATTGTATCAACTTCATTTTGTATTATTATTTTACATGCTTTTTCTTCCCCATGTTTTTTTTGTTTGTTAATTTAAAATTAATATTTTTATGTTCTTGCACACCGCTCGACCTATTTATGTTATTGTGATATTGTGCAAATATTCTTCTTGTTTTATGGCTTGTGTGTGTAATGGTGTAAAGAACTGAAGAACTTGGCACTGATATGGAAATTTAGCTACATATGTATTCATGGTTGGTCAACAAATTACTTTTAATTGGTATTGTTGACTTAGAGGGCAAAAGATGGTACTAGTGTGTAAATAACATCAAGTTACCTTGTTTTGATACTTTTTACAAATAATATATTCATTCCCACCTAAGGGGGCACAAAAATACTTCCTCCATGTTTCCCTGCATGCCATTAATGCCGACTACATGGGGTGGAGTGAGGGGACTGGGAATTCCCTACTTTCTATTTCCTTCCCAGAAGAGTCAATTTATTTTTGCTTGGACTCAGCCACTCTCCTAATAAGATGGATTATGGGTTTTATATACAATGATATAGAAATATATTACAAAAAGTATGATTGAAGAATTATTCTTATTCAGGAGTATGGGTATTTATAACAATTTTACCCAGTTTGCTGGCGGTAATGTCTCCCCGTCAACGACCCTTGAGCACGCGAGATTATGCCGGTTGGGGGATATGGCTCATGGGATACCTAATTGAAGTTGTTGCCGATTCTCAGAAGTCGTCTTTCAGGAACGATCCGGCAAATAAGGTTTGGACATATTATTTTCCTTTTACAGTCAATCTTTATTAATGTCTTCATCGTACGTGAAGTTCTTAGAATATAAGTCATTAGCTGAGAGTGTATTCTGTTTTATCCTAACCTGCTGAGTTTGCAGGTCGAGCATACTTGAGCACCTAGAAAGAGACATAATGAAAAATAAAAGTTACACACACATACACTGTTTTCCACGAAAATCCTTTTAGGACATTCTGTTCTATCTGCAAAACAGCTAATGGAATAGGGAAGGAACAGGGGGGAACGATGATAATTCTCTTCCTCACTTCTTTCAGTGTAACAACTATCATTTTGGCTTTACCTAAATAATGAAAATTTTTTTGTCTGAAAGTAATTATTTGTCAGTTGCCAAAATAGGGTTAATTTCCTAACGTTGCTATACATAATTTTATTGGGATTGTGGTAGCACATCAGTTAGAGTGCTTGACTCAAGAGGTGACAAAGTCTCGTTCGAGCCCACTAGAGGGCATTAAGAAGGGCATCTAGCCTTATTTCCCCAGCTCCAACTTGTCTTTGTCTGCCCCCATTCCAGTGGGGATTAATCATGACACACAAAACGGCAAACAACAAACATTATATAATGTTGTTTAAATAAACATACTGAAGCTTTTAATAAAGGGCCCTAAGTTCTTAGAATTTTTACCTTAACTTGGTCAGATGAGCAAAATTATGATTGTTTAGTGTTAAATTCCTTGCCTGACGGCGAAAGATCTATGCCCACTTATCGTGTACCGACCCTAGTAGGGTGGTTGGGGGATTGTTTCAAGCTTCTATCATAAGGCGCTAAGAAGAGTGATTGAGGTATACAGCTGTATTAGCTTCTGGTGAATGATTGTGCTTTGACTCAACCACCCCCCTTGCAAGAGGGATTGCAGCCATTCTACTTGCATGTATGTAAGTATATATGTAGTGTCTTATTTAGATGTGACCTATTGTGTTTCATTTCTGTTCATTTAGGGCAAGTTCATCAGCAGTGGACTGTGGTCACTATCTCGCCATCCCAACTACTTTGGTGAGATTCTTCTCTGGTTTGGCCTTTATGTTAGTGCTTCTTCTACATTTTCTGGATGGGAATATCTTACAAGTAAGTTACTTTTCAGTTGTCTCTCTGTTTACTTATCCGTCTATACAGCTGTGTGTTCATGAATGTTTAGCTCTCTGTGATTCGCTATTTTTCATGTCACTGTTCATCCCTTTTTAAATTTGAGTGAATACAATATGGAGCTAGGGTATTAAGGCTGGATGCCCTTCCTAACACCCCCCAGTGGGATCATATGCAGGTTTGTTACTTCCCGAGTCAAGTTTACGAATAAATTATTATTACTGTTTACATATATATCATGCCCATGAGTGTCCCATGTACAAGCTAAAAGTCTCACGTGGCTTTCTTTGTTCTCTGAGACCACGCTCAAAATTGTCGGGGAAATCTAGCATTCTTTAGGCGCCCCCACACCATTGGCTATGGGGTGTTCCCCCATCTATTGAAATCCTATTGGTGGAAGCATGACCAAGTGCCTAACCCGAGGTGATGAAAAGGGTCAAACAATGAGCGAGGAGAAGCAGAGTATTGTGGGCGCCTATACAGATAGCATTACATTAAGGGGACGGGGACTTTGAGGCCTAGAGGAACTATGTAGCTACTAAATAAATTAAGTGTTAAGTATCATAGCATATCTATTATCACCTTGCACGCTTTAGACCTGGCCTGTAGTGTAGAGAATAATAAGTAATATCTATATGACACTGTACTGTAATATGTTTAGGTGATCTCAGTTTTTATGGTCTGATATTTTTGTGTTTAGTCTAATCTTAATGTAGTTGTCTTATGAAATGTTGTTCTGGTTTTACGTCATGGACTCCCTTTTCTACCAAGGGCAAGGACGGTTGCCATTCTTGCAAAGGACTTATTTTGGCAGAAGTAATCGTTACCCTGAGTGCATGCCCATGCTAACCTCAGACCGTGACAGGGCACGAACCCTCAACCTGACGCCTCAGAGTTGCGGACACTACCGCTTGAACTACGGTGACTTATGAAATATACAATAAAAATTTTCTTTTTCTCTTTCATAGGTAGAAAAATTCCTATTTTCATATAATATTACGGTTTTAGTGCAGCGGCAAGAGCGCTTGACTACGTAAGTGAGAGACGTCACGATCGAGCCTAGAGAGGGATGTTAGAAAGGACATTCAGCCTTTATTCCCTAGCTACAGCTTGTCTGTATCCACTTAGATTTCAATGGGGATTAATAATGACACATGAAATGGAAACCACCTAGAAAAATCTCGTGACTCAATCAAGAGTGTTTCTTTACTCTTGAAAGATTGCTGTTGTACCCTGATAACTTTCTTAGATTTACTGAAAATGTCAATGGAATAGAAGATGTGTTTGGTATTTAGTAACTCCTGCTGAAATATAAGAATCGGTGATTGATATTAGGGGTAAGACCAAACATACATAGCTTCGTTATAATGTAGATCCTTTTTTGAATTATTCTCTGTTGCTTTAATGGATGTGTATGTGCGTGTTTGCTGCTTTATGTGTTTTAATTAGGCCTCATGTATAGGAATGGACAGAGATGGGATTGGAATTGTGGAATTAAGATTGGATTGAATGCCCTTTGTCGCCTCCCAAGTCACGCGCTCTACCACTGAGCTACTGCAGCCCTGTTTGGTACTTTGATGTGATTTTTTTTTCTTTCTACTGGTCATACTTTCAGGGATGTTTTTGTTATTAAGTTGATAGTTTTATAACCAGAGGGAAAATATTCTTTCCATAACATGTTCTTTCTAACTGCGGCTGGCATCATCTGCTGTTTCTTCATTTCTGGATCTACCTTTCAGTGCATTACCTTCACGCTGTTGTTTTGGATACCCCATGGTATTAAATAGTTGCTTCCTGTGTATACGTCACAATTAACACCCATTTAAATGGGAATGGACTCAGATAGGTTGGAGCTGGGGATTTAAGGTTAAATTCCCTACCTAACGCTCCACAGTGGGCTCGAGTAATGGGTTTACCACTTCTAATCGCTGTGTTACTGTGCTCCCCAGATGTTGTCATTGTCGTTTTGTATGTTGCTATTAGTCCCCATTCAAATGGGGATAAAGACAGATAGGTTGAAGCAGGGAAACTACTACTGAATCTTCTTCCTCACACCAGGCAGTGGGCTTGAGCATGAGTTTGTTACTTGGAGTCAAGTGTTCTAACCACTGTGCCACTGTGATCCTACATGGTATTAAGAATACAGCAGCTTCCATATTTACTTTTATCTCTTAATTTATATCTACGTATTTAATGACTACTTTTGTTGTGACATTGAAAGTGCCGAGTGGAATATTATTTCAAATTAGTGTAAGAGTATTAGACTTGGGAAGAGACAAACCCTTGCTCTAACCCTCCGTGAGGCAATAAAAAAGGCATCCAGTATTACATTCTCAGCTTCAACCTTTCTGTGTCCACCCCTATAATGGGGACTAATAGTAACATATTAAATGAGGATTATTGAATGGGATCATTGTAACGTACTGGTTAGAATATTGACTAGGGAGGTAACAGACAAGCAGTTGAGCCCACCACGGGCCATTAGGAAGGATATCTAACCTTAATTCCCTAGCTTCAACCTGCCTGTGTCTACCACCATAATGAGGTATAATAGTGACACATAAAACTATAGACAATATTTCTAACAATAAGTCACTTCATTGATATATATTCAAAGAATTAATTTTGTATTTTAACTGTATTTGCATCCACCATTGGGTTATAGGAAAGGCATCCACCCTTAAACCTCCGGCTCCAGGATGTCCCAATTCATGCTGTATGTTCCCATATATTATTTATAATAAATTTATAATGCTTTTTTATAGTTCTTTGCAGAAACATTTTGTTCAGATTTATGAAAATTTGATAGAGTTTATTGGATACTATGCCAATATTTTTACATTTTTCTTCCTCAGTTTTGTGTCCTTTGATGGATTACCTTCTCATTACGAGAGTGTCTGGCATACCCATGTTGGAGAACTATGCCAGGAAGAAATGGGGCCTTCTGCCGCAATACCAGGAATACGTCAAAAATACTCCTGTTCTTATTCCATTCTTTGGGTAAAAGAGAACGCAGAATATATTGGCCAGTTCTTGTAAATTTGTAGTGTGCCTTTATTTCTCTACTTATTTTTAGAGGGGATTTTATTTTAATAATGTATCGAGTCGTGCATCGTATTCGTAAATTAAATTATTCTTAATCTTTTTTGATATATCAGCAGTACCTCATATGATTTATTATGAGGGGCTTGAAGTAACGCAGTGGTCAGAGCCTGCAACTCGGAAAGTGACGAAGCCTCGTTCGAGTCCGTGAGGCGCTTGGAAGGCCATCGAGCCTTAATTCCCTAGCTCCAATCTATGGCTATGTCCATTCAAATGGGGATTAGTAGTGACACAAAACAGCAAACATTAATTTTTTACATCACTCTATTTAGCGAAAAGATAATGGACCACTTTATGTCACAGTTCGTGCACAATCAAAGTGGGTAGACACAGACTTGTTGGAGCCAGGGAATTAATGCTAAAAGCCCTTCTTAATGCCCCTCCATGAGATCAGACCCACAGTAGTAGTTTTCCAATTTGTGCACTCTACCAATGAACTACCACAACCCCTATTTAATGAGAAGATAATTAGCTACATTATGACCCAATAGGGTAACATTTACTACGTATTGCATGTGTACGTACGTGGTACTCGATGTATATGCGTATAAATAACTTTTGTGCGCTTATTTATTGTTTCATGAACTGGTTAGTTTGCATACCCTGGAGGAGTCGTTATTGTTTGTCGCTTTATGCGGTACAATTAATCCCCATTTGAATGAGGGTGGACACTTGACGTGTTGCAGCTTGAGATTTAAGGCTGGATACCCTACCCAGCACTCCACAGTGAGCAGTTATTAGAAGAAAATAATAAATGTAAATGAATAAGCTCTCAGGGTATTACAATAAAAGGTTACTTTTGGTTCTTACTCATAATATATATTCCTTGATATTATGCTGAAAAGAATGTACTATTACTTACTTTAGAAATGAAATGTTTTGTGAGTCGCCATTAGTCCCTATTGGAATAGGGGTGGACACACATATTGCAGCTATAAGGGGATGAATGCTGGCTGCCCTTCCTAATGCCACCTCAGGATCGAGTCTACGTGAGGTGTTTCCCCGACTCATGTACTATACCGTTGAGCTTTTACCCTGTCTACTGTACTTTAAAAATACGGCAGACGTATTTTGAAATGCATGATACTGCAGTCATTGTATACTTTTTAAGAATCAAATCAAATCAAATCAAATCAAAACATTTATTTCCATTTTGTACAATGGTTATTCAACATTAATAGTAACTTATAAGTAGACATGTAATTAAATTAATAAATAAGAGGGTTAGACATATAGTTAAATTAAATGTAGCTTTCATATAAAATAATAATGCTGTAATAAAAATGTTAACAATAATGTTAATAATAAAGTAGTAAGTATGCCACTAGATACTGGATCGTTATTATTGGCATCATTTCCATATTTGTTTCCTTACAATGAGAATAATTAGTTCTTAATGAGCAGCAACTATTTGTCCAAAAGAAAACTATATAGTTTGCCTTTGAAAGCTGTGAAGGAGGATGCATTTTTAAGATGCTCTGGAATATTATTCCAGAGTGTTGGCCCTTTGATAGTGATCATCTTTGAACCTGCTTCTGTGTTTGTTCTGTGAATAAAGAGCTCACTGCTCTGTCTTGTGTTGGTTCCCCTTGTATCCCTGACTGTTCATACCATACGGGGGTGGACACAGGTTTGAGCTAGGATTTAAGGCTGGATGCCCATCCTAACAGTCCTCTCCAACACAGGTTCATCACTTTTCAAGTCAAGCACTAACTGCTGCACCATTGCTGCCCATTATCTGGTGTCTAGTAGCAGTTGGATATATTATAGCCCTTTTCATTGTTAATATAGGAAGTTGTATCTATTGACTCTAGGACTAAGGATGAGACAGGAATGTAGTCTTACTCGATGTTTCCATGTCATATTCCTTTAGCATAAATAGGTACCACGTGAGTAACGTCGTTGCGTTACCTCGGTAATTTAGTCATTCTGTCGTAAGTTTGGAACTATATGGGTATACTTCGTGTCGTCAAACTTGTCTGCAAGGGAATTGGGAATCCTTCGTTGGTATTTTCCTCCAGTGAAGACCCGAGGCCTACGAGGGGAGCCTGGTAGGGACTCTCCCTCCACAGCCGATAGTCATTGGGTCTCTGAATGAGCGTGGCTGTAGGACGATGAAAAGTGATGGAGTGAGTCTTCTGGCAAATGATATGTGCTTTTACTCTGCCACCTGTCTTACTAGGGTTCCATGACCTATCTGCATTAAAGTTGAGGAGTTTCTGCTTTTAACTACTATGATTTTCTTGCCATTACTGCAAATTTCTACTATTTTTAAGTGGTCCATATCCCATTGATATGGGTGTCGGTACTGGAAAAATACTGGAAGGAAGGTGGGTGTTTCATATAATTGAATTATATAACAATTGTGTCACTTGGGAGGGAGGGGTTACTCCCTAAATATACGTAGATGGATAGCTTCATATTGCATGAACTTACTGAGACTCGTCAGTAAATTTGTTGAAAGTTTGTAAAATGAAAATAGACTTTCAACAAACAATAAACGGTCAAATAGACGTCTAATTAAGTTTATAGGTCCAGTCATTTAATGTTGTTTGTTTATTGAGAGAGAGAGTTATATATTTGTAGTTTTACCATGATTATAGATAAATATAGCTCTTTATCAGCAGGTCTCCTTTAAAGGGCTGCTTATAATATGAATGTGTTGTAGGCTTACGGTATTCTATACATTTTTCTCTACCATTTTACTGGAAAAAGAACCCCGACCTCGTAACACATCCATGGTCTGTTTGGTGACCGTATCCGAGCTGTGTAAATTTATCGTATGCATGTTGTTTGTATGTTGCAAAATAGGAAAAAATAATATCATTTTTCTGTAGCAGTAGATCATATCAAATGCACCTCAAGGACATTAACAATTGTATAATAGAGCAACACCCAGGTCTTTCAATTACTGGCAAGTCTGGGCAAAGAAATGTCTTGTAACAGTGTCTGGGACGAGCATCCTATGTCATATGATGCGTTGAAAATGGGTTAAATCCACTTCAGCCGTATCACTGACATGAAATTCTCTGATGTCATGACCTTACACATGACATAAATGGCATAGTAAGGGCAGCATATGCATTCTTATCAAATGTAAGGGTAGCCTTCAGGCACATGGACAAGGAAATGTTCAGAAATATTTATGTAACCTATGTGAGGCCAAAACTCGAATATGCAGCCCCCTTTTGGAATCCGCACTTGAAAAAGCACATAGCTAAGCTTGAAAAAGTTCAAAGACATGCCACGAAACTGGTGCCAGAAATAGGCAATCTCAGTTATGATGAGAGGCTGAGGGAATTAGACTTACCATCACTCGAAGCTATAAGATTGAGGGGGGATATGGTGACAGTCTTTAAATTCCTTCATGGTTATGATAGAGTGGATAGGGATCGATATTTTGATATGGCTGGCTCTAGAACTAGAGGTCATAGTTTGAAGCTTCGTAAGAAAACTTCTTCGCAGGATGTAAGGAAATACTTTTTCAGTGTAAGAGTAGTTGATAATTGGAATTGGCTAAGCGAGGAGGTAGTTAATGCTATCTCAATCCATAGTTTTAAGGACAGGTATGATAAGTATGACTTAAGTATAAAATGGAACCGATCAGGAGACGGGAAGATACGAGCTTTGGGCTCTTTCCCGTAAACACAATTAGGTAATCACACACATATACTAACACACCTATCTTCAAAAAGGGAAGGAGGGATACGGCTCTAAACTATAGACCAGTCTCTTTGACCAGCATAGTTTGCAAAGTTATAGAGAAACTACTTAGGAAACATATCTCTTTTCACTTGGAATCCTTCAACTTTTTGTGAGACATGGCTTCAGAGAAGGTAGATCAACAGTAACAAACTTTATTAGAATTTTATGATGAGGTAAGCCGAATCTTACAGGAAAGAGAGGGCTCGGCATATTGCATATTCCTAGACTTCCAGAAAGCATTTGACACTGTCCCACACGGGAGACTTATTAGGAAGCTGCAAGCAATGGCTAGAATATGTGGAAATGTCTTGGAATGGATAAAATCTTATTGGAAGGAAGGGAACAGAAGGTTAGAGTAAGACACTCGGTGTCTGAATGGAGAAGAGTTAGTAGTAGAGTTCCACAGGGTTCAGTTTTAGGGCCACTTTTGTTCCTTGTATATGTAAATGACCTACCAAAGTCTGTAAATTCATTCATGAATATGTTTGCAGATGATGCAGTGTTAGTGAAGAAAGGAGAACAACGGTAGAGAACTTCAGGAAGATCTAAATAGTCTCCATGAGTGGTCAGAAAAGTAGCTAATGAAATTCAGTATTCAAAATTTAAGGTAATGAGAATGGACACAAGTACAAGAATGCCTAAGCTTGAATACTCGGTGGCAGGAGTACAACTTCAAGAGACGGCAAATGAGAGAGATCTAGGAGTAAACATTCTGGCAGATTTATCTCTAGAAATGCATATAAATGACGTAGTAGGGCAGTATATGCTTTCTTATCAATATGCAGCCCCCTTTAGGAATCCGCACTTGAAAAAGCACGTAGCTAAGCTTGAAAAAGTTCAAAAACATGCCACGAAACTGGTGCCAGAAATTCGTAATCAGTTATGATGAGAGGCTTAGGAAATTAGAATTACCATCACTCGAAGCTAGAAGATTGAGGGGGATATGGTGACAGTCTGTAAATTCCTTCATATAATGATAGAGTGGATAGGGATTGATATTTTTATATGGCTGGCTCTAGAACTAGAGGTCATAGTTTGAAGCTTCGTAAGAAAACTTCTTTGCAGGATGTAAGGAAGTGCTTTTTCAGTGTAAGAGTAGTTGATAATTGGAATTGGCTAAGCGAGGAGGTAGTTAATGCTATCCCAATCCATAGTTTTAAGGACAGGTATGATAAGTATCACTAAGTACAAAATGGAACCGATCAGGAGACGGGAAGATACGAGCTTTGGGCTCTTCCCCATAAACAGAATTAGATAATCACGCGCTCGCAAGCAATTTAGCATATTTCTTAGATAATAGAAAGCCAGTTTGATTTAGCTAAAACCGTTATGTGTTAGAGATTGATCTAATGACAATAATTACACCTGCAAAAGAAATGGAAGATATTTAAAATTACAAGTAAACAAGTAACTAAGAAGTTAAGATGAGATAATAATACTATAAAATCGGACGAAAGTAATAATTTGCACTTCTAGTGCTAAAGCTTAGATGCAGATATAATGTATTTGAGCAAATAAATGAAGAAAAACATGAACATATCATACTTTAAGAGATTTCAAACTGGAGATTCTTTGTATTTCAAGTTGCATGAATCGAATAACTAGTAATAACTGTTGGAATCATTAACATATGTAATACTTACTTATGATTGTGAAAATAATAATCCTTAATATTACGTGTCCATTAGTAAATAATAGAAGAGTCGTTCCAAAGGCTTCCTCAAAGTACACGTTCAACACATCTGAGTCACAGTTGACGTCACAAACACTGAAGGTTTGTTTACGCATATCATTTTTACGGTTTGCTACTGCAAGATATGGTAAATATATATGTCTTTGAGGTCATATTCAATCATGATATGTTCAGTTTGACGACAGGTGTAATGTCTAGTTATGGTTTGCAACAAGGGGTATTTTGGTCACCCCAAAAGTTTGTCTATGTCCATTCGGGAAAGGTCAAATACTGAAAGCTCTTGGATTTTAAGTTTAGTTGTAACTTCCTGCATTACTTGAGGAGAGCCGAGTTGAGAGAGTGCTCCACTTTGGGAGTTGACAGACCCACAATCGATCCCTCCGTGGGGCTTGAGGAAGGGCATCCAACCGTAATGCCCAGCCACATTCTGGGGGCTGATGCTTTACTTTGTGGTCGTGTGTTTAGGGTGCGGCATTCACCCTTAGGTTGTAGTGACTTATTATATTAGGTGATGCGCATATGCAACTGGGGAGAGACATAGGGTAAGGGTAGGATAATACCATTTGTGATAGAGTAGAATTGAATTTTTGTGCCCCATTACCCTCCCCCCAAAAGAATAGGTACAGGTTCTCCATTGTTGGTATGGGAGATGACAGTGGATTGATACAGTTGGACTCGTCCCAATTTTTAGGTGAAAATAATTTTTTTTTCTATTATTTTTGATGTATTTTAAATGAATGTGACCTTGAAAATTGCCGGAAAATGTATGATAACCCAACTTTTTGCAACTTGACCTAAATAAAACTGTAATATTTTTCACCTCCAAAGTGTGACGGGTCCAATTGAAAAATTTACCATTTGGTTCTATGTACCCTTGTATTTTTGCAGTAAACCAATTTTTTGTTGGTTTTGGATTTGTTTTGAATTACTGTAATAATTTTGTTTTCTTGGAAATTACTATTTTTTTTATTTTGTGTGTGTTTGCCCCCCTCTAGCCTCATTGATAAGTATTCAATTGCAAGAAAATGCATCATCATCAAAATTCTTAGCTTCTCCCGTCAGGGGTCGGTAGAGCAGATCAATTGTCTCCATATCACCCTATCCCCTTTGTCCTCCTCTATCACTGCACACCCTCATGTCCTCCTTTACAACATCCATAAATCTCCTCATTGTTCTTCCACTCCCCCTCCCTCCTGGCAAGTCCATCCTCAGCCGCATTCTCCCAACATACTCTTCATCTCTCCTCAGACCTTGCCCAAACCATCTCATATTGCAAGAAAAAGCATAATGAGAATAATTGAAAATGCTATGAGAGAAAGTTTAGTCATGAGAACTATTGTTAATGACATTTAGCAAATGTTTGATAGCTCATGGAAATGGACTGTTGTGGTGTTCAAAAAGGAAATAATAATGATAATAATACTGAATTCTAATAATAATATGAAGTACCAAGGTTATTAAACCACTGACCCTCTATTAGCTTGCTAATACTTAAAGCGTTTCAAGATATTTAGTTTCAAACTAATAACAAGTAATTTTTAAATTTATTTCAGGTCATGAGTTTGGGAAGATTCAAGAGGAAAGGATGCTTTTGCCAATGATCCTTATGTCCAATGGAGGGAAGATTTAATATACCTTACACCTTGACATGAGTTTCTTAACCATTTTCTCTAAGGTAAATAAATTATGTTCAATTTGTTACAAAGCTAATTCTTACTCTATATCTTGAAGTCTCCATCATATCACCTAATAGTAAAATTTTGCTAAATAGATGAAAGAGTTCGGCTAGCCAAAGCAGTGGATACCATTTTGAAAAGATTTTTTTTTTTTTTTTTTTAAAAGCCTGTATAGAAATTTATGCTTAGCAGCCATTAAAATTAATGAAAAACATCCACACTTATTTATTGTAGTAGGTTGGCCCAGGGCACCATCTGCCAGTTGGAATGCTACAACTTAAGTTTTTTTTTTTATTTAAATAGAACTAGCCAGGACAGCTCGATGTTAAATCTTCCTTCTGTTACGGATCTTTTCCTATGCCTACAGGAACACTGAATATTTTGATGTATTCATTACGCATTTCTTATTATCCCTTCATATCTGACAAGTCGCAACACTCCACATGTCTGTTTCTCTTTACATTATGTTGTCTTGGTGCCCGGGCCCCGTTGAGGGCAGTTTTTATCACCCATAATGGTGCCACACTGAAAAAATGTACTATTTATAATTATATTTGAATATATGTGCTCTTAGCTTGCAGGTCATGCTAGAACTCGTAGAGCAAAAGAATAGAACTGGTATAAAATCTAAGGAACAAATTTTAGAATGTCGTTGTAGATTCAGATCTTGACACAGGGGGTGTGGAGGTTACTCCTTTGGTCATTTTCAATCCTTCATTCCCTGGGTCAAGCATTAAGAAAGTCAGGAATCCCAGGGAAACTATCAACTAATTAACCTCAGTAGTTTTACAGTAGATATTATATGGGGCAGCGGTAGCTAAGTGGTTACATCGCTTAACCCGGGTAGTGACAAACCAGTGCTTTTTTTATTTTTTATTTTTTTTATGAGTGTGACACCGGGACAGGCTGAAACTGCCCTCATCAATAATGGCCTGGGCACGAGAAAATACCAAGACGAAGGAAAAGAAAATGGTTAAGGGCAAGGCAGAGATGAGGTAATGTCACACAAAGGAAAACGACAGACAGAAAAAAACAGTCAGAGTACAGAGGACCCAGAGATATGAAGGACTAGGCTCTGAGATGACAATAGATCTGCTTTTTGAAGGATGAAAGGTCATAAGAATTAGCAAAGACAGAAGGAGGAAGAGAGTTCCAGAGTCTGGAGGTAGATGGGAAGAAGCAGTCGCTGCATCGACCAATCCGCGAACTACAAATCTCCACACAGTACCTGTGAGATGAGGCCGCTTGGCGAGTGTTACGCAGCCTCGTCAGTGGAGGAGGGATGCAACTCGCCAACTCATCAGAGCAGTGATGGAAGTAGTAGCGATAGAAAAGCAAAAGGGAAGATACCTTACGGCGAAGAGAGAGAGAATCCAGCTTAGAAGTAAGAGAAGGATCATTAATGAGTCTGACTGCCTTAGATTCGACCCTATCAAGAATATAAGTAAACGAAGAAGCACCCCAGATGTGTGAGCAGTATTCTAAGCAGGAGCGGATAAGACCCTTGTAAATTTTAAGTAACTGCAAAGAGGAAAAGTATTGATGAAAACGAAACAAAACCCCCAATTTTTTGGATGAAGATTTAGAAATTTGGATTATGTGATTCCTCCAAGACAAGTTAGAGGCTATATGGATTCCTAATATGTTGATAGAGTTAAGAGGGTAAATTTCATTAGTTTCGAAGACAATAGGGTTATCAGGAGGTGAAGAAGATAAAGAGATAGCCAGAAACTGTGTCTAGGAGGCATTGAATTTAACTAAATTTTGAGTGCCCCACTCAGATACTCTCTGCAAATCGGAGTTAAGAGTAGAAGAAAGAGTGATACGAAATTGATTACGAGTAACAGATGAAGGTTGTGAAGAAAAGGCAGAGGAAAAGTGATGGGTAGAATCATCAGCAAAGGCATGAAGAAGAGAGGAAGATGGGGATTGTAGAAGATCATTGATGAAGAGAAGGAAGAGAGTAGGTGAAAGAACAGAGCCCTGTGGAACACCACTGGTAACAGAGAAAGGGCTAGATGTCGCGCCATCAACAACTACAGATATAGAACGGTCAGTAAGAAAAGTGGAAATCAGAGAACAGAAAGAAGGGGTAAAGCCATAGGCAGGGAGTTTGGCCAACAGAGCCATGTGCCAGATTGTCGAAAGCCTTAGAGATATCAAGGGCGACAAAGGATTCCCCATATTTCCTCAAAGAAGATGACCATACATGGGTAAGATAGGACAGGAGATCACCAGTGGATCTTGCCTTGTGGAAGCCGTACTGGTGATCGGAGATAAGTGAGTTAGATTCAAGGCGTTTCAAGAAGTGAGAATTGAGCAAAGTTTCGAAAACTTTAGCAATAGATGAGGTTAGGGCAATAGGTAGGTAGTTAGAAGGAATAGAGCAGTCACCCTTCTTAGGAACAGGTTGAACTAGAGCTTGACCCCACCAGGGGCGATAGGAATGGCATGCAGCTTTAATTCCCCAGATCTAGCCTGTCTGTGCTCACCCTCATTCAATTAGACGTTAGTAGTGACACATAAAATGTCAAATTAGCCTTTTCATTTTATATTATATTCCTGGTTTTTGCTTTGGATCTCAGGAGATGGTTGTAGGTGAAATGCAAGGTAAGAGTTTACATTTTTAGTATTATTAAAAGCAATGCATAGGCTTGCATGTTTTTTATTTTTTCTGTGAATCATGATATCTGAGTGGTTAAATTACATGACTCAGGCATTGACTGACTGACGATCGAGCCCACCTTGGGACTATAGGAAGGGCATACAACCTTAATTTCTGTGTCCACCCCATAATAGGGACTGTTAGTAACACATAATATGAGGATTATCATAATAATCTGTTCTTGTAAATACTCGCTTTTTTAATTGACTTGATATGATCGTAAAACTAATAGTTCAGATACACTGTAGCCTACCAGTGGATGCAATTTAGGATCTGTTTACAAAAACTGACCATATTCCTCCTCTAATCTAGTCTGTAATGACCATAGCAATATAGTTAATGTTGTTTGTCAATATATATATCCCAATTAATTCCAGTTCAAACAGGGGTGGACATGAGACAGGTTGGAGCAGAGGAATTAGAGCCGATTCCGTTCCTATAACGCCCCATGGTGAGCTCGAACATGGTGTTGTCACTTCCTTAGTCGATTGGTCTAACTGCTGTCTACAAGATATTCCCTTGTATATAGTTGAGCAGAATGCAAGATAGAAGTGTAATAGGTAGAGGTATCAAGGAAGTATAGGGAACAACGTTGACATTTGTTATCTTCTTGCTGTAGCCAAATTATCATATCATACTCTATATGAGTACGCTAAGCGACTGCAGTGGTTAGAGTGCTCGGTATGGGAAGTGCAAACCCAACGATATTAGAAAGAGCATCTGGCCTTGATTCCCCAGCTTTTATCTGTTTTGTCCATCCCTATTTGAATGGAGGTTAATAGTGAAGCTTGAAGTGGTAGACAAAATTTATGCCTGCAGATTCAGAAATGGCCAGAAAGGTCATAATATCTAACTCATTAACATTAACTAAAGTATTTGTGGAGTACCAAAAATTTATTTTTTACTTCAGTTTCTCTTTGGGCTTTAGTTCCCACAGTAATTTACGTGTAGAGTGTATGAGTCGGGAGGTGACCAAAGCGGGTTCATACTCATTGTGGGACTCTTCGAGAGTCATCCAGTCTTATTCTTGCAACTCTAGACTGTCTGTGACCACCCCCATTCATGGGGATATATTTTGGTACGATACATAAGATGGTGCGCTAACACATTTTTACTTTCTAACTTGCTTATACTTTTAGACGTTTTTGGTATGGACCTGATGTTCTGTTGCCATTTACATACTTAACAGGATAACTTGGCCTTTGTAGTGCTTTTATAAGCAGCAAGTTTTTTTTCTATCAGATTAATTAATTAGTACTTTGACTAATTATTATGTGTTGTTTTTTGGGGAAGAGGACACCTTGTATTCTTGGTGTGTTGTAATTCACTCAATGCAGTGTTATGTGGTAGTGGTTAAGAAAGAATTGCCATTTTTTTCTTTATTGCTTATTTATCATAGGAGTTGATTAGAGGGTCTGTTCACGTAGTGGGGGCGAAACAATTCCCCGTCCATATTCCAGGTATATCGTAAAAGCTGCCAATAAAGGACAGGAAGTAAAGGGCTGGCAATCTCAGCCTCCCTGAATTATTTTTCTTTCCACTGAGCAGTGAAGGTGAGGATGAATAGAATATAATGACTTTGGTTTCAAGAGGATATAGCATCAATATGATAAGAAAAGGAAGTTATATATAAGGGTATACAAGTAAGACTATGATGAGAGAGAGAGTCATCTTCAGTGTGTTTTTATTTAAAATGCAGTAGATGTAGTGCTCAGAGAGAGAGAGACAGCGAGAGAGATATGGTATTAATAATTTTGAAAATCGGAGGCCCATTTTTTAATGATTGTGGAACACGTAAATTGGAGATGGAGATGGAAAAGTCCAAAACAATTTCCATTTGTTTCTGCCAATGACTGCAATTTAACTGTTTGAAGAGGGATATGATAGTCTAATCCTCTTTAATGCATTACTTGATGTCATATTCTTTATTATATAAAAAAAACTTATGAAGTGTTCATCTCTTAAAGGATCTGTTTATAAACAAATGTGTTTTTTGTTTTACAGGTTTCATTTACTGGTTGCCATTTGTAATGCAGTCCAAATCGAGGAATGCATTGCCTATCGTCATTTTTATTAATGCCGTAGATGATGTTTGGTGCAGATGTATTATATGTTGACATAGCAGTGGAAGATAAGTAAGGCGTATTCATTTGTCATTGTCTACAAGCTTACATCGAATATAGCACTGTATGTACTGTATATGACTTGTTAGAGATGTTTTGTCAGTCTATCAGTGCAATACTTACCTTATGTTTCAGGAAGGGACAAATACTGCAGTGACTAGTATACATTTGTCCAGGATATCGGGATCTCAGAGGACAAAAATATTACAGATGAGTATAGAATAGGCTTCTGAATTTGTCTTGCTTTATTTTTAGATTGAATTTTGTTCAGTAGCTTACAAGAAATTGTTTATCATAGCTTTACATTCTATTTCAAGAAGTAACTCACATCTTCTCTTTGCAGTAACACAGCTCATAACCATTGAGATGCAAATATAAAAGGGACTGCAATCAACATATAGCCAAGAAGTATGCTGGAGTATAGCATCTCGAACCATACAGTGCCTGAAAGCCATCTGAAATGACTCATCTCATTTGATATATCATTGTAGCACAGAATATGTTTACAGTATTTGTTGTCATAATTTAAGCAATAGAAAATCCTCTATATATTAAGACAGTTAATGTTACTTACAGCAAAATTAGTTCCTCTCTCAGCTTGAGTTCATTTCAGGTGGCTGCATGGATGCCATAGTAATAAGATTGTGTGAGCTTCTCAAATCCAAATCCATCAATATTTTCGTGATGGTGATGAAAGTTTTCTTTAGTATTTGAATGTAGTCATTACATTACAGTTTACAAACTTTGTACTTCAATGCTGAATACTATAGTTCAGTGGTTCCCAAATTTTCACTACCAAGGACCCCTTTTATTTAAATGATTTTTTCCCCGGACCCTAGGATATTGAAACGTCTGTCAACTTAACATGCTGCTTTAATAAACTAGCAACAAACTCTTCTTATCAGAAAACTAGATTAATTTCTGCAGAAAGACATATAAAAATGAAAAAATGGGAAAATATATAGAAAATATAAAGAAAGAAATACAGAACAGAACAGAGCAGAAAAATAAAATACTTTATCTTAATCCCATTAATGAGATGGGTGATACTGTTTTGCTGCTACTATATATTAAATTTCAGGTTCAATGGCAGCCAGTTTTAAGTGAAGATCAGGTTCCACATTCATCCTATTTCTGTATTTTGATTTTATGTAAATGAGCTGTGAGAAAGCCTGCTCGCATAAATACGTAGTATGAAATGGCATTAGATATTTCAGTGCCTTGCTTGCCAGTTCTGGGTACTTATTTTTCAATAGTAACCAAAAGTCTAATAAATTGTAACTGCTGAAACGTGATCTTAGTGAAGTGTCACATGAAAGTTCAACAAGACTATTTTCTTCTTTTGCTGTTAATTCTTTTACATCTTTTACATTTACATGAAAAGGATCCCTAATCCACTTGTTATTACCATCATGAGGAGGAAAATAATCCCTAAAACTGATCTTTAAACCTTGCAAATGCTGAATAAAAAGGCTTCTTATTTCTTCAGAAATGTTTTCTTCAGAAGTTCCAAGAAAGTCATAAAGTTTTGGAAAGGATTCAAACACACCACTATGCACACGTTCAGACCACAATTCTGATTTCTTGATCATGGCTTCCACTTTATCTTCAACTTTAAAAATAGTTATGGATCTCCCTTGTAGGCTCAAATTTAGGTCATTCAAATAAGTAAACATGTCAGACATGTATGCCACGAAAAGTTATTAAACCATTCTCTCCCATGAAATGATTTATCATGAAGAAATATTCTTATTTCAGCACGCAACTCAAATATGCGGTAGGTACTTTACCGCGGGACAGCCACCGCACTTGAGAATGCAAGAGCAGTTGTTCATGAGCGCTACCCATCTCCTCACAAAGAACACTTTAAATACGAGAAGTTAAGGGCTGAGCTTTTATGAAGTTAACTACTTTTACTACTTCATCTAGAGTCGTCTTCAATTTTTCTGGCATTTTCTTTGCTACCAACGATTCTCTATGTATGCAGCAATGAGTCCACTTGACATTTGGCATTATAGCTTGGATTTTTGCCTTGAGTCCTTTGTACTTTCCCGACATTGCTGGAACCCCATCAGTACTGACTCCTACACACTTTGACCATCCAATTTCATTAGCTATTATAAAATCATTCAAACTATGAAAAATAGACTCACCAGTTGTGTGTGTTGGCAATGACTGGCAAAGGAGAAAATCTTCCTTAATTGTGCCGTCAAATTCATATCGTATGAATGCAAGTACATCAGCACTGTTAGCAACATCTGTACTTTCATTTAATTGTAAAGAATAATACGGACTTTTAATCACTCTCTTCACTAGTTGATTTTTAACACTGTCAGACATGTCTTCTATTCGCCGCTTGACAGTGGTGTTTGACAATGAAATAAGATCAAAACTCTTTGATACTTTGTCTCCATGCATCCTAGACGCCACTGCTTTGGCAGCAGGCAAAATTAGTTCCTCTGCTATTGTGTGTGGTTTTCCACTCTTTGCTATTAAAAGAGAAACATCATACGAAGCACGCACAGCATTCTTATTATCACCCCCGGTTGCTATTTTTTCTATAATATTTTGTCTTGAAACCAGTTCTTCCCGTTTTCTTTGAAAATATCAACAGGTTTGTTAGTATGCTCCTTATGCTTGGTTTCAAAATGCCGGCGAAGTTTGGCTGTCTTCATACTTTCATTGGACAATATTTCATAACAGAACACATTGCGGTTTCTGTTCACCTTCACTGCCTCTACATATAAATCCAAAGGATATGTATTCATCACAGTATTTACGGTTTTTGCGTTTCGACTGATGAGTCAGTGTCTTTTCACTTGAGCTTGTCGCACATTCACCTTCTATGTCACTACTGTCTCGTTTTAACATGCTTCCGGTTTTTAACAACCGATCCATCATACAATCAGATATTTACAATAAATAGTCACTGATGTAATTAATACAACTAAATATTAAGGTTCATGAATCAAACACAGACGCACTGACTACGGACTGCTCAAGTTGCATTAACGTTTGGATGCAACTGTCGGTTCAAAACGTGAAGACGGTGAAGGAAGAGCGAAATTGCAGCAATCAGTGCTCAGAACTGCAGCTCAGACTGAGCTCGCACGCCACGGTCCAACTGTACGTGTTCAACAAATGACAGGTTGGTAATCTCACACGTATAAATGCTTCGGTCCTACCGTACTGTGATTGCCTGACATCCGACATGTCACTTTCATGTACAGTGTTAAATGTATAAAAAACTAAAGAGAGAAAGAAAAGAAAAAAAAATTATATAATCAGGAAACGATTATTTTTAATATTGCCATAATTATGAGAGCATGGGTACGTTACGTTGCCTTTGTATAACTGCATTATTATTTTTTTCTTTTAATATGCTTATTCACTTTTATATATATATATATATATATATATATATATATATATATATATATATATATATATATATATATATATATATATATATATATATATATATATATATATATATATATATATATATATATATATATATATATATATATATATATATATATATATATATATATATATATATATATATATATATATATATATATATATATATATATATATATATATATATATATATATATATATATATATATATATATATATATATATATATATATATATATATATATATATATATATATATATATATATATATATATATATATATATATATATATATATATATATATATATATATATATATATATATATATATATATATATATATATATATATATATATATATATATATATATATATATATATATATATATATATATATATATATATATATATATATATATATATATATATATATATATATATATATATATATATATATATATATATATATATATATATATATATATATATATATATATATATATATATATGAAAATTTCAATTCAGTTCACGGACCCCCAGTACTACCTTTGCGGACCATCAGGGGTCCGCGGACCACAGATTGGGAACCACTGCTATAGTTATTAGTTGAAGTTAATTGTCAAATGTTCTGATGTGTTGAATTTGAGAAGAGGAATTGCTTTGTTATAAATCACGTGAATTTTGTCATTGTTTTGTATTTGTGTTGACTGGTTCTCTCCAGTGTGATATCTGTCTCTTGACTCGGGAGGCGATGGACCTGCGATTGAGCCCAAGGTGTGGTGGTAGTAAGGGCATCCAACCTTTTTCCCCAGCTTTGATCTGTCATTGTCCACTGCCAATTGGGGTTTAAGTAGTGATGTATAAAACGTAAAAAGAAAATTAAGATTTTATTGTAATGGTGTTACTTCACTTATCAAAACTCGAGCCATTTATTCATGGTAGCATTCAAAAACCATATTTTCAGTTAGTAATGTCTAAAAATATGCACAGTGACAGATATTTCTTGGCGAGGGTCAGATATTGATTTTAATGGTAAATTTATTCACAATATGCACATTGATATAAAGAATTGCTTGAGAATGAAGATAATGGTTGTGTTCAATATATTAACAAATATGCATTTTCACTTACGAATTGATACCTGGAGTGGTATATTTGTTGCTTAAGATATCAATGTCTTTTACATGTACTAAAGGTCTTTTCTGATTCTTTATATCAGTGTTGATATATCTATACTGTATTTCAAGAGGAAGATATGTTATCATGTTCATTAATATCCACATCAGTAGTAATTACTTTATTCGTTCGTTCATTGGAAAATTCTCTTTTCAGTTTGATTCACAATATAATTGTTGTGGTAGTGACGTTTTAAGAACTATCCAATTATAAATAATAGTAATTTCTTGATTCTCATTACTTGTATAGCCAGTCATCTTTAGTGTTCATATATAATCATTACAGTATAAATAATTTTATTTATAATTCAGTTCTTCAGCACAGTTTAATTTTGGACTGATTACATCATTGATTTTGCTGCTCTAAGTATCTGATATTACGGAACAGGTATTTATTTCGTTCCTGTTCCACCTTCTCCTCTTGATTAATATATCACCATATCTTCCTGTTACAGTAATGTATAACTGAAATATAAACAACATTGTAAATTTGTATTTAGGGATGTCTTCTATGAAAGCAAAAGAAATCATGGGAGTATTTTTCATTACATGATGATCGAGGGATATTTTTGGATCTAACATTGCTAAGTTATGAAGATTTTTGTGGAGTATTTGCTCGTAACTTAATTTTCAGTATGAGATTGATTGCTTTAATTAAAGTCTAAGATTATAATTTATTAGTCTGAGAAATTGCTGTCATAAAATTCTTAAATATATGTTACACATGCTTATATGTGCTTTCATAGAAACGGAAGGTAAAAGTTGACTGTGAACAAACACATAATCAACTTTCGTATTGCATTTGAATATGAGGAAATACAGATAAGCATAACATGAATATACTCTCCAAGAATAGTTATATCTTCATATTATTTTGTTATTTAAGTTATGGTCATTTTTGTCATGAATACAGATTTTGTTGTAAGTCAGTCTGCACCTCTTTACAAAGCCCTTTGGGAGAGTGTCAATTACTATGTTTTGCATATCTTTGTTTTCTTTATGTATATATTTATTGTAAATTATTTTGCATTTGATATTTACACAATGAAATGGAGTGTTCATTATTTCAAAGCTCTTGAAATTATATCTGTATAGATTAATTTGTTCAGCTGTTGGATAGGTATCTCTTATAGAAGAATCTTTTAAGCTTAGATAATGCAGTATCAGTTGCCATTTTTTCACAACTATGGATCACGAAAATTTATATTCTCTCAAGATTTTTACGGTGAAGCCAGTCATACTTTAATGTCTAATTTGTTTTTTTTTATAAGCTAGTTTGATGTCTTATTTTATTTAAATCAACTAAAAAGCATAAAAATTTTATCATTATTATAAATATTATTATTATTATTATTATTATTATTATTATTATTATTATTATTATTATTATTATTATTATTATTATTATTATTATATTACTTGCTGTTGTTTCATTTTATTTAAAAAACGTGAAGAATTCAGACTTAGAGACAATAATAGCATACAGAACTGTTTTTCCATTTTTTTTTTTTTTTTTTTTTTTTTTAGTAATATTCATTATATATCTTGGATGATAATTCCTTTGATATATTCAAATGCTTGGTGACTATTAGGTGAAGAAATGATCTCGAATTGCAATCACTATAAAGTAATTAAAACACTCTAAAGATCATTAATAATGAATTTATTTATCTTTTGTTATTAGTTACTTTACCATGATTAATGAACATTCCTTTTCATTCTTGCATCATTATTGAATGTTGCTCTGTGTTTTTTTGCAATGTAACTAATAACAGTAGAGGTTTAGATTACTACTAACAAAGGAAAGATATGTGACTCTGTGGTCATGCCTCCTGAGTAGGCGTGAGATGGGGAGCAGCAAGGGAGTGACTGCTGCTGTATCCTCTCCCTCTAGGGAGTCAAACCTGGCATGGAGTAAGGGGAGCGCGCGTGGTCCTTTCTTGCACCCTAAAAGGGTTATTGATAAAGTACTAAGTACTGGAATAGCACTCAAATCTTCAGAGCCAGTTATATACAGTAAAGGCATTAAATCGGGTATAAAGCAAATGTGAGCGACATAACTAAAAGTGAATGTTTGTGGAGCTAGACAAATGTGTTTTAAGGGATCACTCAATCTAATGTATTTTGGAAAGTTTTGTATTCATGGAAGTGGGATTTTTTTTATAAGTCTTAGACATGTTCATGAAAAACATTAACTTTAAGAGATAATGTTCTTGTATTTTTAAAGATTTAGTGAAGAATTGGTTAATGGGAAGTGGTGAAACACTGCCATATACTTGATGTAATTCATGTATTTTACTGCTCACCCAATACTGCTCCCTCCATTGGTTCATTGTAAAAGATATATATTTTATGGACTTGAGTTCTGATATGAGTGGCAGTATATTTAATAACGTATTATTTCTTGACATCGGAACGATATTTTTGAAATGTCTGTAATTTTGTTTTGTTACCATTTGTACACACTCCTCTTCTTCCCTCCTTTTCATTTGCTATATATAAAGACTTTCTTATCCTAGGTAATGCTTATTGTATTAATTTTTTTTTTTTAAATATTTGAAGTTGTAAATGCAGCAAATCCAATTTTGATTATTACATTTTTTTTTGTACTTTACATATAAAGTATAAGGTATTGCTCATGACATATCAGCTCATGAAAAACCCCAGTGTAATGTGTCTTATTCATAGGGCCTAAGATAACCTGAGTATTAGATAATTTAAATACAGTGAATTGATTATTAGGAATCGTTGACTTAATCACATTTTGGTATCACCTTCTATGGGCCTGAAAGAGTTTCAATCTATTAATATATACTTGACTCAAAAGTTCTCCAGGGGGAGACCGGTATGGTGCGTAAGCTTTTGTGTTTTGTACTTGAACTTCTTGGGTTTTTTTTATGCTGGGATGGGAGAGAAAACGGTAACCTGACTAATTTGGGGTGTAAACATGCCTACCTTACTTTTTTTTCTTATTAGTCATCAAGAGCCCACATTGGCCACTTCTTACCCATGAGTACTTTAGCTGCAAATGTAATGGTATTAGAGTTTGTTTTATAATTCTGTATAAATTTCAACTATAAATGAAATATAATCTTTCAGGGGCTATTGTTCTTGAAAGTAATACTTGTTCAGCTATTAATTTGTCTTCAATTATAATGCATAATCACTTATAAATTGGGTGGATGTCCAAACCCACAACTGTGTATATTTGTTTGGATATATTAGAGATTACATTTTTTTGTCATTGCTTTGCATGTATATTTTTATATTGTATTGTTTTAGGTGTTTCTGTTTTGAAATATTGTCTTTATTTTAAGTGGATGTCTTTGTTTCTCATGGCTCTGGTTTCTTAAATAGTATAGTCACCATGAAGGTGGTAAAATGTTGAAGAATTCATCTTTCTTATAGTCAGCCTTTTGCATGTGGAAATACTTGGATATTATTTGCATAGTATTTATATATTATTTCTCTCATGGTTTGATGATATTGGAAGCATTATAATCTCATCCTCCTGCACTCAGTTGGTATAAGTTCTCTTCCCTTTTGTGGTTTGTAGAGCTTTCCTTCAACTTGATATGAAAAAAAGAGAGTAGCATTGCTGTGTGTCATATGTTAACCCCTGCTAAGTCGACGGGTTATATGAGCACACCATTAATTTTATGTATTTTTAAATGGTATGAAACTTTGTTAAGGACCTTAGTCCTTTTTAATAGCTCAACTAGTGATAAGAATAGCTAGTAGTGCTATGAAGCAATAATCAATGGAATCCCTTAAAGTCGACGATGATGGTCTTGGCTCAGTTATCTTTGGACCTTTCTGTAGGTTATGAGTCCAATGCTGGATGGAAAAAAATTCTGCATTCAGGAAGTACCAGATGGCTGAACGGGCCTTAGATGTTGTTGTCTCTTCCAACATCTTGTCTTTTCATCTAATGCTGGGCATCCATTAGGTTCAAAAGTTGAAGATTCTTCGTGGAGGTTGGTATGCAAAGTTCCTGCTTCTAGCATTGATATCGCAGTTGTTGGTGTCAATTTTACATATCTTCATGTTAGAGTTTAGGACATATTTGTATCTTTTCTAATGTCCTCTTCTTTTACATATGCCTTTTTCAAGTTAGGAGGAGATTTGTTTTGGCAGGCATTTGTCTTTCTTGTAGTTGGTATTAAGAAATACAATCTAAACAGTTACTCAAAAAGTTTGAGCAGTACAATTTCATTCTTGGCAAATGTGACGATTAACCTGGATATGATGAGATGCCTGTTTATTTTATACTTGGTGTTAGGTATGCTAGATAATCAACCTGGATATGGTGATCCAAATGTTCATTTCAACCTCAGTGCTAGGAATATCTGACAATCAAATCAGATAGTGTATGGTTGTACATCGTTCTCATGTAGTAATTAAAGAGATATCTTTCAGTGACAGTGCAATTATTATATTTATTTGATTTTTTAAGAACGTGACTCCTCTTCAGTACCTATTCTTTGGTAATTTTTGAAGAATATATTATACCTAGGTGACATGGAATACTGGATCAATTATTAATTCAGTAAGGTCTTCAATCGCAAGGATACTGCTTGATAAAGTGTCACAATGCCCTTCGATTTTGAGGTAGTTTTTAACATGTAGGGTATATTTTACCATGTTTCCTTTATATGGTATCTATTAGTGCTCTGGTTTGTTTTTAAATGTGGTCATATCACAAAATTATTATAATAAATGTAGAACTCAGGTGGATATATTCTATTAAAGCCAGGTTTTGTTGTGTATGTTATGATTTTCTCTGTTTTGGTTCTTTTGTGAGTAGACACAATATGAACTTTTAGATTTTTCTTTCTGATTTTGTTAAGTATGTAAAGATTTTTACTTGTGCACAACAATGGTGCTGGAATGTTCTTACTTCCTTTTCAATACTAGTTTGTCATTCCTTTCCGAAAGATTTTATTTTAGAACAAATTGCTATAGGTATGTTTGATTATGTGTGACTTCATAGCTCTCTGACCAGCCATGGCTCAAATTTTTATTGGATTATTTTTTTCTAATTTTTTAACAGACAGGCTCTATTAGTGCTCTTAATTTATGTATTAAGTTTGCACAGCTCACCAAAATTTAACTATAATAAGAACCTCACATAGGATGTATTGTGGCAAAGCCACCTTTCACTGGTTATGCTGTTATTCTCCCTAATAATCTTTGATGCCTCTCTGATACAAGACAACTTTTAAGATACAGTATTCTATATCTTTTGTGTTTGATATAAATAACCAATGACCTTTATCTGTGCACATTATGATGACTGTTGTTTGTAAGCATTTTTACTTTACTGAATCTCCGGTAACTATTTTGTCAGTTTTGGGCTTATATTTTATTGTTTCCCATCTCAATCAGCATTTTATTTTGTTTTCGTTGTTGTTGTCGTTTCCAAGGCTGCCTAGCTGAACAACCCCGCATGGGTAGGTTATGGAAGTCTGACCTCTTTTGGTCCTTGATTTCCTCTGAGTCTCTTGGCATCCTCTTCTTAGTTGCTTGGCATCCTCTTTTAATTTGCAGCTCTGGAGGGTAGAATCCCAACAAAAACGCTGCCACTTCAAAGTCCTTTCATATACTTTATTGTCAGTAGGTGTAGGATGTCTCGGCTTGTCAGAAATGTGACATGTCATTTGTCTGCACCAATTGGACATAGGATTCTCATCATATCACATCTGATACATTAAATTATGTGTTTTACATATGTGTGATCGGTTTTGCGTTATGGACTCCCCTTTTCTACTAAGGGCTAGGACTGTGCCTTCTTTGCGAAAGACTTTGGTTTTAGCAAGTGTGACTATTACCCTTAGTGAATGCCCATTCTAACCTCAGGCATTAGCGCGCTGTGAACCCTCGACCTGACGAATCAAAGTCGTGAGCTCACCTTTCAACCATGGTGGGCACTTGTGTGTTGCATATGTATTTACTCTAAATAGGTTTCCAGCTAGTTATTAAAGTTCATACTTTTTAGTTTCATGAATGCAATACTTATTTTGAATATGCTGTATAGAGAACTATGAAGCTCAGAACTAGTGGAAAAAGAGTTTTCTTTAAGACCTTATTGCCCTGGATGACTTATTTATACCGTATATATGTTTAATTGCAATTTGCGTCTCCCTCATTAAGCTTTTTAAAACTCTCAGGTTATATAGGTGATCTGAGATCTAATCTTTCCCTAAACATACTCTGAAATTTTCTAAGGGAATACTTTTTAGCCCCTTCTTACTGCAATCCAGTATACGAGATATTAAAAAGATAAAGATTGAATTATTATTTTCCCTATAATCCACAAGTCACTGAGGGTTTATAGGGAAAAATCTTGTACTGTATTAACTTTTGAAATATTAACACACTCCTAATTTGGCAACTTCTCCGTGCCATGCTTCTTCCTTTAATAGCAAAATCATGTATTCCTTAGATAATATATAGTAAGGATTGTATATTCCTGATAAAAATTACTCTTTAATTCTTTCTTAAGTTTTGATGCCAGCCAATGCAAGGCTACTCTTGTAACTGCATTGGAGAAATTCCTAGGCATTATTGGCATACCAGAAATTTAGAGTTCTTGTTGGCCTTTGCCATCAGTAATAGACAAAGATATAAAGCTGTCATTCATCTTTTACTATTCGGTCATATTTTGTGTATTTATTGTCTCCTCTGTCTTTAGTACATATATTGACACAGCTCTCATTCATGTTTTTGAATAATTTGAACCTTTCCTGTCATTTCTCTGCCTGTATTGAACATGCTAGACTTGCAGCTTCAGTTTGTTTTTATCATCGCATTGAAAGAAAGAGAATATATAGATTTTTCTAAAGAGATTATTTTTTAATTATTTGAATCTTTCCTATTAATTCTGTATTGAACATACAAGACTCGCAGCTTCAATTTTATTTTTATCAGTTAATCTTTTGCAGTCATTTTATCAGTGCTTTATGTTTCTTTACTCTAATTTTATTGCAAGCAGGGACTTCCAGCCATCATGTGTGCAAAATCAGTCATCATCTCTTGTTATATTTATGTTTCGTGTCTCTATATTTACTGTTATGCAGGCTTACAGCTATCATCTGTGTTCTGGCAATTTTTCCAGTGTCGTCATTTTCTTTAATGTGTACTTTTTGTAAGTACATGTGCATAATATTGAAATACTGATATATAACAACTGTATCTGACTACCTATTAATTAATAGCATTTACTCTTCTGCATTAGATAATCTCCTATAATATCTTCATGCTAAGTTGGCCTAAAGACAACACTTGTTTCATGGCTGCATGACAAATCTGATTGCTTAGTTATGTATCATATTTAAGCTGTCTACTATTGATATACACTACGGTTAACTTATAATTATCAATGAAGTAGTTTCATCGACATACTTTGACATCTACACAAATACTTTATAGAACAAGCTTGGGTAGCAATATTATAGACCACATATGCATGACCAAACTTCTATTCTTTTAGCAAAGACAGTTAAGGAATTCTTGCCTAGCTTACACAGGTAAGGAAAAATATTTATTTGCTATGTTTGATGAGAACTTCATCTTCAAAAATATCCTTTATAATCATTTCGATGTTTTAATTTGCCAGAGAAATTTGATAAGGATATGGTGGAAGTGAAAACTTTAAAATAATACCTCGAGTGTAAGTATCTTTTCTTTCTCAGAAAAGATTAGTCTTCTACTCAAGTATATTTTATTATATTGTTGTATTTTTAATGATTGGTTTAGTCTGTAATTATGTAGGTTTTTTCCCTCAACTGTTGTGTAGTGTTTGTTGAAGTGGCGTGAGATCTTGCTGTGCTTTTAAAAACTGGCCCATTTTATCAGGAAGTTGCTGTATTTGTTCATTCAAATACTGTATATATAATTCGCATCCATGTTTCAAGGCATATATAACTGATTATACACGGTAAATTTGTATTTTTTAGTTACTGCATATGTTATTAAGGGGAGGGAAAACTGCTTATTTTTTATTTCAGTAATAAAGAGTTATTTGCAGCTCTTAATCTCATGATTAGGGAAGTTAAAAGTTAACTTAAAAACAGGTTGTTCATATACTCCATAGTCAAACAGCGTTTGTAGGTGTGAAGGCGACATTAGTCCGACTTGGCAGCTTAAGGGTTTGGGGATGTAGATCTGAGCTGTCAGGATTGTTCTACCAACAAAGTACAACCTGCGGGTTTTCAATTGTCCTAGCATATTGTACAGCTTCGTAGTGAGAAGAGAGGTAAAACATGGGGATTGCTCGCCAGTACTGCCCCTTGGGGGATTGTTGAGCCATTTGTAAATTAATTGACTCTGAAACAATGACTTTGGCCAATGAAGGTTAAGTGTGAATAAAACAACGATCTCTAGTTTTCAAAATTTTTTCTTATTATCTGAAGAGAGTTTCTAATTCTATAGAATTAATAATAATGATAATGGGCACTATGTCTTTTTATTTATAATGAAATAAAAATTTGAGATAATTTCTTCACATAATAATCAACAATTGCTTAATTATATCAAATGAATTATAATCAGTTACATCATAAAATTTAGAAAAAAATAACTCGTATTATAGTTCAATAAAATAAAACTACAGCAAATAATAATAATAATAATAATAATAATATGTCCAGTAATTACTCTATTGTCATAGGTGTATATAACATTAACAGGAAACTGAAATAAGTGAAATAAGATATGAAATTAGTTTATAAAATACAAATTAAACATTAAAGTTCCACTTTAAGAACCTTAAAAGAATTTGGTTTTTCAAGATTGAGAGTTCTGGAATTTTTTTATTTTATTTTGCATTATCTGAGCCTAAAAATTTCTTATAAAAAAGCAATAATAATTATTCAACAGCTGCAATGTGCTAAAGCAAATAATAAAGATATGATTTCCTGAGCTGTAAATTACTGAACACTCCATTTCATATTGTAAATATCAATTGCAATGAAATTAAATTAGATACATACATAAAGAAATCAGAGATAAGCAAAACATAATATTTGACACTCTCCAGAAGAGCTTTGTGAAGAGGTGTATACTGACTTACAACAAAGCTTGTATTCATGTCAATAACTACTATAAATTAAGAAAAAACAAAACTAAGATCACTATTCTTGGAGTGTATATTTATATTGTGCCTATCTGAATTTCATTAAAATCAAATAATAATACTAGAGTTGAATATGAATTATGCATAACCTATTGCTTATCTTGTGCTTTTATGAAAGCACATATAATCATGATTTACAATTCCATAGGAATTCAATGACTTATTAGTTAGAATATAAAATATAAACGAAGATGATAATTGAAAATGACAGATCTTAAACATCACACTAAATATTAAAGTATAAATAAATACTCTGCACAGTTTTGCAAAACTTTTCAAAGTTATATCAGAATACAGTCTCTTGATCACTGGGTGATAACTCCCAGTCTTCCATCTGCTACCTGCATGATGGTGCCACATACGCAGTGCATAGAAATAAAAGTAATCCAATATTAAACTGTCTTGAGGAAATGAATATTAGAAGAAATACTAAGTACAGTGGTAACGCGCTGGCCTCGCATTCGCAAGGTCGACAGATCGGTTCCTGCTCAGGACCGAGAGTTTAAGCTGTTTACTGGGAAGGTTACTTGCTGTGGATGGGCACCACAGTGGGGGGGTTGGGGCTTGCCTCGGCTGACGTTTTGAGGAGCATCTCAGATGGATATCGGAAATGAAACACCAGCAAACTTTAATTTTAATACTGTAATGATAGTATATTAGCACTAAGGATGACTGAATTATACAGTATAAGCAAGGAGAATAAAAAAAAATTACATTTATATACAATTGGTTACTTCTTACGACATCACTACCACTGCAATACAAATTGTGAATCAAACTAAACATAGCATTTTACAATGAACCTAACCTAACCTAACCTCACCTCACCTAACCTAACCTCACCTAACCTAACCTCACCTAGCCTAACCTTACCTAACCTAACCTAACCTAACCTCACCTCACCTAACCTAACCTAACCTAACCAAACCCACCTAACCTAACCTAACCTAACCAAACATAACCTAACCCAACCTAACCTAACCTAACCTAACCTAACCCAACCCAACCTAACCCAACCTAACCTAACCTAACCTAACCTAACCTAACCTAACCCAACCCAACCTAATCCAACTTAACCGAACCTAACCCAACCTAACCAAACCTAACCTAACCTAACCTAACCCAACCCAACCTAACCCAAACCAACCTATCCTAACCTAACCTAACCTAACAACCTAACCTAACCTAACCTAACCCAACCTAATCTAACCTAACCTAACCTAACCTAGAGATTTTTAAGGATTTTTAGGACTTTTAATGGATTTTATGGGATTTTTCAAGATTTTTAATGAATTTTAGGTATTTTTTAGGGAATTTTTATGGATTTTTAGTGATTTTTGGAGTTTTTAGAGATTTTTTGTGAATTTTATTATTTGTTTGTAATTTGTAGGTATTTTTAGAGATTTTTACAGATTTTTTGGGATTTTTAATGATTGTTCGAGATTTTTTAGGGAATTTTAGGGATTTTTTGAGATTTTAGGGATTTTTAGGGAATTTTTAGTTTTTAGGAATGTTTTGGATATTGAGGGATTTTTCTATGTTAGATTAGGTTAGGTTAGGTTAAAGGTTAGCTTAGGTTAGGTTTGGTTAGGTTAAGTAGTTTTTATTTTTTAGGTATTTAAGTATTTTTTAGGGATTTTTAGGGATTATTTTAGGAATTTCTATGGATATTTGATAATATCTATAGATTTTTAGAGATTGTTATGGATTTTTTTTCCAAATTATTATTTATTTGTAGTGGTTTAAAGTAATTTTTAAAGATGTTTATGGATTTTTTAGGGATTTCTATGTATTATTAATGAATTTTCATGGATTTTGGGGGATTTTTTGGAATATTTGTTGATTTGTAGGGATTTTTCAGGGGAATTTTATGGATTTTTTGAGATTTTTAAGGATTTTTTTAAATTTTTATGAATTTTTAGGATTTTTTAAGTATATTTTGAAAATTTTAGGGATTTGTAGGGATTTTTAGAGATTTTTAATTATTTTAAAGGATTTTAATGTATTTTTAAGAATTTTTAAAAATTTATAGGGATTTTAATAAGTTTATTGATTGTTAGAGATTTGTATGGACTTTTTAGGATTTTTAGATTGTTTTAGGGTTTTAGTGAATTTTAGTGATTCTTAGAGATTTTAGATTATTATATACTTATATTAATTTCTATTGATTTTTGGTGTTTTTCATGGATTTTTAGATTTTTTAGGATTTTTTTGGATTTTTCATGGATTTTTAGTTATTTTTATTGATTTCAAGAGATTTTTTGGAATTTTCTTTTATGGAGTTTTAGATATTTTTTGAATTGTTAGGAATTTTTAAGGATTTTTAGGGATTTCTAGGGATTTTTAGAGATTTTTAAGGATTTTTTTGAATTTTAATGAATTTTTAGGAATTTTTAAGGATTTTTTGAAAATTTTAAGGATTTGTAGGGATTTTTAGAGATTTTTATTGATTTTTTAAGAATTTTAATAGATATTTAGGGATTTACAGATCTTTGATATTTTTTTATGAATTTTTAGGGATATTAAGGATTTTTTAGAGATTTTTTTAGAAATTTTTATTGATTTTTAGTCATTTTTAAGGATTTTTAGAAAAAAATAGGGATTTTTAATGATTTATAGGGATCTTTAAGGAGTTTTAAAAAAAATTAATAAAAGTCACAAAAAGTTCCTAAAAATTCAAAAAATCACTAAAAATCCATACAAATTCTTTAAAAAATAGCTAAAAATTATTAAAAATCCTGAAAAATCCCATAAAATGCATTAAAATCCCTAACCTAACCTAACCCAACCCAACCTAACCTAACCTAACCCAACCTAACCTAACCTAACCTAACCCAACCTAACCTAACCCAACCTAACCTAACCTAACCTAAACTAACCTAACACAACCTAACCTAACCTAACCCAACCTAACCTAACCTAACCTAAACTAACCTAACCTAACCTAGCCTAACCTAGCCAACCCTAACCTAACCTAGCCTAACTTAGCCTAACCTAACCTAACCTAACCCAACCTAACCTAACCCAACCTAACCTAACCTAACCTCACCTCACCTAACCTAACCTAACCTAACCCAACCCAGCCTAACCTAACCAAACCTAACCTAACCTAAAATAACCCAACCCAACCTAACCTAACCTAACCTCACCTCACCTAACCTAACCTAACCCAACCTAACTTAACCTAACCTAACTTAATCTAACCTGACCTAACCTAACCCAACCCAACCTAACCTAACCTAACCCAACCCAACCTAACCTAACCTAACCTAACCCAACCTAACCTAACCTAACCTAACCTAACCCAACCTAACCTAACCCAACCTAACCTAACAACCTAACCTAACCCAACCTATCCTAACCCAACCTAACCCAACCTAACCTAACCTAACCCAACCTAACCTAACCTAACCTAACCTAACCTCACCTAACCTAACCTAACCTAACCCAACCCAACCTAAACCAAACCAACCTATCCTAACCTAACCTAACCTAACTAACCTAACTTAACCTAACCTAACCCAACCTAACCTAACCTAACCTAGAGATTTTTAAGGATTTTTAGGACTTTTAATGGATTTTATGGGATTTTTCAAGATTTTTAATAAATTTTAGGTATTTTATAGGGATTTTTTATGGATTTTTAGTGATTTTTGGAGTTTTTAAAGATTTTTTGTGAATTTTATTATTTGTTTGTAATTTGTAGGTATTTTTAGAGATTTTTACGGTTTTTTTGGGATTTTTAATGATTGTTCGAGATTTTTAGGGATTTTTAGGGATTTTTTGAGATTTTAGGGATTTTTAGGGAATTTTTAGTTTTTTATGAATATTTTGGATATTGAGGGATTTTTCTTGGTTAGATTAGGTTAGGTTAGGTTAAAGGTTAGCTTAGGTTAGGTTAGGTTAGGTTAAGCAGTTTTTATTTTTTAGGTATTGTTTAAGTATTTTTTAAGGATTTTTAGGGATTATTTTAGGAATTTCTATGGATATTTGATATCTATAGATTTTTAGAGATTGTTATGGATTTTTTTTCAAATTATTATTTATTTGTAGTGGTTTAAAGTAATTTTTAAAGATGTTTATGGATTTTTTAGGGATTTCTATGTATTATTAATGAATTTTCATGGATTTTGGGGGATTTTTTAGAATATTTGTTGATTTGTAGGGATTTTTCAGGGGAATTTTATGGATTTTTAGAGATTTTTAAGGATTTTTTTAAATTTTTGTGAATTTTTAGGATTTTTTAAGTATTTTTGAAAATTTTAGGGATTTGTAGGGATTTTTAGAGATTTTTTGGATTTTTCATGGATTTTTAGTTATTTTTATTGATTTCAAGAGATTTTTAGGGATTTTCTTTTATGGAGTTTTAGATATTTTTTGAATTGTTTGGAATTTTTAAGGATTTTTAGGGATTTATAGGGATTTTTAGAGATTTTTAAGGATTTTTTGAATTTTAATGATTTTTTTGAAAGTTTTAAGGATTTTTTTTAAAATTTTAAGGATTTGTAGGGATTTTTAGAGATTTTTATTGATTTTTTAAGAATTTTAATAGATATTTAGGGATTTGCATGGAATTTTACAGATTTTTGGTATTTTTTATGAATTTTTAGGGATATTAGGGATTTTTTAGAGATTTTTTTTAGAAATATTTATTGATTTTTAGTCATTTTTAAGGATTTTTAAAAAAAATAGGGATTTTTAATGATTTATAGGGATCTTTAAGGAGTTTTAGAAAATGTTAAAAAAAATTAATAAAAGTCACAAAAAGTTCCTAAAAATTCAAAAAATCACTAAAAATCCATAAAAATTCTTTAAAAAATAGCTAAAAATTATTAAAAATCCTGAAAAGTCCCATAAAATGCATTAAAAGCCCTAACCTAACCAAACCTAACCTAACCCAACCTAACCTAACCTAACCCAACCTAACCTAACCCAACCCAACCTAACCTAACCTAACCCAACCTAACCTAACCTAATGCAACCTAACCTAACCTAACCTAACCTAACCATCCTAACCTAACCTAGCCAAACCTAACTTAACCTAACCTAACCTAACCCAACCTAACCTAACCTAACCTCATCTCACCTAACCTAACCCAACCTAACCTAACCTAACCTAACCCAACCTAACCTAACCTAACCTAGCCTTGCCTAGCCTAACCTAACCTAACCTAACCTCACCTAACCTAACCTAACCTCACCTAACCTAACCTCACCTAACCTAACCTCACCTAACCTACCCTAATCTAACCTCACCTAACCTAACCTAACCTAACCCACCTAACCTAACCTAACCTAACTCAACCTAACCAAACCTAACCTTACCTAACCCAACCCAACCTAACCAAACCTAACCTAACCCAACCTAACCTAACCTAACCTACCTAACCTAACCTAACCTATCCTAACCTAACCCAACCTAACCCAACCTAACCTAACCTAACCTAACCCAACCTAACCTAACCTAACCCACCTAATCCAACCTAACCTAACCTAACCTAACCCAACCTAACCTAACCTAACCTAACCTAACCCAACCTAACCTAACCTAACCTAACCTAACCCAACCTAACCTAACCTAACCTAGCCTACCCTAACCTAACCTAACCTAACCTAACCCAACCCAACCCAACCTAACCTAACCTAACCTAACCTCACCTCACCTAACCTAACCTCACCTCACCTAACCTCACCTAACCTAACCTAACCTCACTTAACCTAACCTAACCTAACCTAACCCAACCCACCTAACCTAACCTAACTGAACCTAACCTAACCTAACCCAACCTAACCTAACCTAACCCAACTTAACCTAACCTAATCTAACCTAACCTAATGCAAAATAACCTAACCTAACCTAACCATCCTAACCTAACCTAAACTAACCTAACCTAACCTAGCCAAACCTAACCTAACCTAACCTAACCTAACCCAACCTAACCTAACTCAACCTAACCTAACCTAACCTAACCTAACCTAATCCAACTTAACCTAACCTAACCTACCTAACCTAATCTAACCTACCCTAACCTAACCTAACCCAGCCTAACCTAACCTAACCCAACCTAACCTAACCTAACAAAAAATCTCTAAAAACTCCAAAAATCACTAAAAATCCATAAAAAATTCCCTATAAAATACCTAAAATTTATTAAAAATCCTGAAAAATCCCATAAAATCCATTAAAAGTCCTAAAAATCCTTAAAAATCTCTACGTTAGGTTAGGTTAGGTTGGGTTAGGTTAAGTTAGGTTAGTTAGGTTAGGTTAGGTTAGGATAGGTTGGTTTGGTTTAGGTTGGGTTAGGTTAGGTTAGGTTAGGATAGGTTGGTTTGGTTTAGGTTGGGTTAGGTTAGGTTAGGTTAGGTTAGGCTGGGTTAGGATAGGTTGGGTTAGGTTGGGTTAGGTTAGGTTGTTAGGTTAGGTTGGGTTAGGTTAGGTTAGGTTGGGTTAGGTTAGGTTAGGTTAGGTTAGGTTGGGTTAGGTTAGGTTAGGTTGGGTTGGGTTAATTTAGGTTGGGTTAGGTTAGGTTAGGTTAGGTTAGGTTGGGTTGGGTTAGGTTAGGTTAGGTTAGGTTAGGTTGGGTTAGGTTGGGTTAGGTTAGGTTAGATTAAGTTAGGTTAGGTTAGGTGAGGTGAGGTTAGGTTAGGTTGGGTTGGGTTAGGTTAGGTTAGGTTAGGTTAGGTTAGGTTTGGTTAGGTTAGGTTAGGTTAGGTTGGGTTAGGTTAGGTTAGGTTAGGTGAGGTGAGGTGAGGTTAGGTTAGGTTAGGTTAGGTTGGGTTAGGTTAGGTTGGGTTGGGTTAGGTTAGGTTAGGTTAGGTTAGGCTAAGTTAGGCTAGGTTAGGTTAAGGTTGGCTAGGTTAGGCTAGGTTAGGTTAGGTTAGTTTAGGTTAGGTTAGGTTAGGTTGGGTTAGGTTAGGTTAGGTTAGGTTGTGTTAGGTTAGGTTAGGTTAGGTTAGGTTAGGTTGGGTTAGGTTAGGTTGGGTTAGGTTAGGTTAGGTTAGGTTGGGTTAGGTTAGGTTAGGTTAGGTTAGGTTGGGTTAGGTTAGGTTAGGGCTTTTAATGCATTTTATGGGATTTTTCAGGATTTTTAATAATTTTTAGCTATTTTTTAAAGAATTTGTATGGATTTTTAGTGATTTTTTGAATTTTTAGGAACTTTTTGTGACTTTTATTAATTTTTTTTTAAAACTCCTTAAAGATCCCTATAAATCATTAAAAATCCCTATTTTTTTCTAAAAATCCTTAAAAATGACTAAAAATCAATAAAAATTTCTAAAAAAATCTTAAAAATTCTTAATATCCCTAAAAATTCATAAAAAATATCAAAGATCTGTAAATCTCTAAATATCTATTAAAATTCTTAAAATCTCTAAATATCCCTAAAATTCACTAAAAATACCTTAAAATCTCTAGAAATCCTTAAAGACCTATAAAGAAATGGTAAAAAGCTCTAAAAATCGCTAAATTCAACTAATAATCCCTAAAATTTTCTAAAACTCCTGAAAAATCCCTGTAAATAACGAAAAATTCCTAAATTTTTCTAAAAATCCTTAAAATTTATAAAAACCAATAAAAATTTCTAAAAAAAAATCTCTAAAAAGCCTTAATATTACTAAAAATTCATAAAAAATACCAAAAATCTGTAAAAATCCATGCAAATCCCTAAAAATCCATTAAAAATCTTAAAAAATCTCTAAAAATCTCTAAGAATCCCATAAAAGTTTCTAAAAATCCTTAAAAACTCCTAAAAATTCATAAATATTCAAAAAAATTCCTTAAAAATTTCTAAAAATCTCAAAAATTCCATAAAATTCCAAAGAAAAATACCTACAAATAAATTAAAATTCCTGAAAATCCCATAAAATCCAAAAAAAATCATTAATAATCCATGGAAATCCCTAAAAAATCCATAAACATCTTTAAAAATTACTTAAAATCCCTACAAATAAATGAAAATTGGAAAAAAATCCATAAAGATATCTAAAAAAATCTTTAGATATTACCAAAAATTAAAAGAAATTCCCAAAAAATACATAAAATTCTTTAAAAATCTCTAAAAATCCCTAAAATTTGCTAAAAATCCCTTAAAATCTCTAGAAATCCTTAAAAATCTATAAAAATATCTCAAAATCTCTAAAAATCACTAAAATCAACTAATAATCCCTAAAATTCTCTAAAACTCCTTAAAAATCTCTAAATTTTTCTAAAAATCCTTAAAAAAAATAAAAAATCCTTGAAAATTTCTAAAAAAAAAATCACTAAAAAATCTCTCAAAACACTTCTTAATATCCCTAAAAATTCATAAAAAATACCAAATATCTGTAAAAATCCATGCAAATACCTAAAAATCCATTAAAATTCTTAAAATAATTTTTAAAGATGTTTATGGATTTTTTTCAGGGATTTCTATGTATTATTAATTAATTTTCATGGATTTTTGGGGATTTTTTGGAATATTTGTTGATTTGTAGGGATTTTTCAGGGGAATTTTATGGATCTTTAGAGATTTTTAATGATTTTTTTGAATTTTTATGAATTTTTTTGATTTTTTAAGGATTTTTTTTTAATTTTAGAGATTTTTAGGGATTTTTAGAGATTTTTAGTGTTTTTTTAATAATTTTAATGAATTTTATGAATTTTTAGGGATATTAAGAATTGTTTTGAGAGATTTTTAGTGATTTTTTTTTTGAAATTTTCAAGGATTTTTTATTTTTTTAAGGATTTTTAGAAAAATTTAGAGATTTTTAAGGAGTTTTAGAGAATTTTAGGGATTATTGGTTGATTTTAGTGATTTTTAGAGATTTTGACAAATTTTTATAGATTTTTAAGGATTTCTAGAGATTTTAAGGGATTTTTAGCAAATTTTAGGGATTTTTAGAGGTTTTTAAAGAATTTTATGTATTTTTTTGGAATTTTTTTTAATTTTTGGTAATATCTAAAGATTTTTTTAGATATCTTTATGGATTTTTTTCCAATTTTCATTTATTTGTAGGGATTTTAAGTATTTTTTAAAGATGTTTATGGATTTTTTAGGGATTTCCATGGATTATTAATGATTTTTTTTGGATTTTATGGGATTTTCAGGAATTTTAATTTATTTGTAGGGATTTTTCTTTGGAATTTTATGGAATTTTTGGGATTTTTAGAGATTTTTAAGGAATTTTTTTGAATATTTATGAATTTTTAGGAGTTTTTAAGGATTTTTAGAAAATTTTATGGGATTCTTAGAGATTTTTAGAGATTTTTTAAGATTTTTAATGGATTTTTAGGGATTTGCATGGATTTTTACAGATTTTTGATATTTTTTATGAATTTTTAGTAATATTAAGGATTTTTTAGAGATTTTTTTTAGAAATTTTTATTGGTTTTTATAAATTTTAAGGATTTTTAGAAAAATTTAGGAATTTTTCGTTATTTACAGGGATTTTTCAGGAGTTTTAGAAAATTTTAGGGATTATTAGTTGAATATAGCGATTTTTAGAGCTTTTTACCATTTCTTTATAGGTCTTTAAGGATTTCTAGAGATTTTAAGGTATTTTTAGTGAATTTTAGGGATATTTAGAGATTTTAAAAGATTTTTATGGATTTTGTTAGGAATTTCTATGCATTTTTGGTAATATCTAATGATTTTTAGAGAGTTTTATGGATTTTTTTGAATTTTAATTTATTTCTAGTGATTTTAAGTAATTTTTAAAGATGTGTATGGATTTTTTAATGATTTCTATGGATTATTAATGAATTTTTATGGATTATTGGGGAATTTTAGGAATTTTTATTGATTTTTAGGGATTTTTCAGGGAAATTTTATGGATTTTTAGGGATTTTTATAGATTTTTAAAGAAATTTTTGAATTTTTCGGGATTTGTAGGGATTTTTATGGATTTTAATGTTTTTTTTTAACGATTTGTAGCGATTTATTGGGATTTTTAATGAGTTCTAGGGATTTTTTGAGATTTTTAGAGATTTTTATGGACTTATAATGATTATTAGATTTTCTTAGGATTTTAGTGAATTTTAGTGATTTTTAGAGATTTTAGGATATTTATATATATATTTTTATTAATTTCTATGTTTTTTTGTGATTTTTAAGGATTTTTAGATTTTTTGGATTTTTTAGGAATTTTCATGGATTTTTAGTTATTTTTATTGATCTTAAGAGATTTTAACCTAACCTAACCTAACCTAACCTAACTTAACCTAACCTAACCTAACCTAACCTAACCTAACCTAACCTAACTTAACCTAGCCAAACCTAACCTAACCTAACTTAACCTAACCTAAACTAACCTAACCTAACCTAACCTAACTTAACCTAACCTAACCTAACCAAACCTAACCTAACTTAACCTAACCTAACCTAACTTAACCTAACCTAACCTAACCTAACCTAACTTAACCTAACCTAACCTAACCTAACTTAACCTAACCAAACCTAACCTAACCTAACCTAACTTAACCTAACCTAACCTAACCAAACCTAACCTAACTTAACCTATCCTAACCTAACCTAACCTAACCTAACTTAACCTAACCTAACCTAACCTAACCAAACCTAACTTAACCTAACCTAACCTAACCTAAGCTAACTTAACCTAACCTAACCTAACCTAACTTAACCTAACCTAACCTAACCTAACCTAACCTAACCTAACCTAACCTATCTTAACCTAACTTGACCTAACCTAACCTAACCTAACCTAACTTAACCTAACCTAACCTAACCTAACCTAACTTAACCTAACCTAACCTAACCTAACCTAACCAAACCTAACTTAACCTAACCTAACCTAACCTAACTTAACTTAACCTAACCCAACATAACTTAACCTAACCTAACCTAACCTAACCTAACTTAACCTAACCTAACCTAACCTAACCTAACCTAAATTAACCTAACCCAACCTAACCTAACCTAACCTAAAATAACCTAACCTAACTTAACCTAAAATAACCTAACCTAACAACCTAACCAAACCTAACCTAACCTAACTTAACCTAACCTAACCAAACCTAACCTAACCTAACCTAACTTAACCTAACCTAACCTAACCTAACCTAACCAAACCTAACCTAACCTAACCTAACTTAACCTAACCTAACCTAACCTAACTTAACCTAACCTAACTTAACCTAACCAAGCCTAACCTAACCTAACTTAACCTAACCTAACCTAACCTAACCTAACTTAATCTAACCTAACCTAACCCAACCTAACCTAACCTAACCTAACCTAACTTAACCTAACCTAACCTAACCTAACCTAACTTATCCTAACCTAACCTAACCTAACCTAACCTAACTTAACCTAACCTAACCTAACCTAACCTAACCCAACCCAATCTAACCTAACTTAACCTAACCTAACCCATCCTAACCTAACCTAGCCTAACCTAACCTAACCTAACCCAACCTAACCTAACCTAACCTAACCTAACCTAGCCTAACTTAACCTAACCCAACCTAACCTAACCTAATGTAACCTAACCTAACCTAACCTAACCTAACCTAACCTAACCTAACTTAACCTAACCTAACCTAACCTAACCAAACCTAACTTAACCTAACCTAACCTAACCTAACCTAACCTAACTTAACCTAACCTAACCTAAGCTAACCTAACTTAACCTAACTTAACCTAACTTAACCTAACCTAACCTAACCTAACCTAACCTAACCTAACTTAACCTAACCTAACCTAACCTAACCTAACCTAACTTAACCTTACCTAACCTAACCTAACCTAACTTAAGTTAACCTAACCTAACCTAACCTAACGTAACTTAACCTAACCTAACCTAACCTAACCTAACTTAACCTAACCTAACCTAACCTAACCTAACCTAACCTAAATTAACCTAACCCAACCAAACCTAACCAAACCTAACCTAACCTAACCTAACCTAACCTAACTTAATGTAACCTAACCTAACCTAACCTAGCTTAACCTAACCAAACCTAACCTAGCATAACTTAACCTAACCTAACCAAACCTAACCTAACCTAACCTAACTTAACCTAACCTAACCTAACCTAACCTAACCTAACTTAACCTAACCTAACCAAACCTAACCTAACCTAACCTAGCTTAACCTAACCTAACCTAACCTAACCTAACTTAACCTAACCTAACCTAACCTAACCAAGCCTAACCTAACCTAACTTAACCTAACCTAATCTAACCTAACCTAACTTAACCTAACCTAACCTAACCCAACCTAACCTAACCTAACCTAACCTAACTTAACCTAACCTAACCTAACCTAACCTAACTTATCCTAACCTAACCTAACATAACCTAACCTAACTTAACCTAACCTAACCTAACCTAACCTAACCCAACCCAATCTAACCTAACTTAACCTAACCTAACCCATCCTAACCTAACCTAACCTAATGTAACCCAACCTAACCTAACCTAACCTAACCTAACCTAACCCAACCTAACCTAACCTAACCTAACCTAACCTAGCCTAACCTAACCTAACCTAACCTAACCTAACCTAACTTAACCTAACCTAACCTAACCTAACCTAACTTAACCTAACTTAACCTAACCTAACCTAACCTAACCTAACCTAACCTAACTTAACCTAACCTAACCTAACCTAACCTAACCTAACTTAACCTAACCTAACCTAACCTAACCTAACTTAAGTTAACCTAACCTAACCTAACCTAACGTAACTTAACCTAACCTAACCTAACCTAACTTAACCTAACCTAACCTAACCTAACCTAACCTAACCTAAATTAACCTAACCCAACCTAACCTAACCAAACCTAACCTAACCTAACCTAACCTAACCTAACTTAATGTAACCTAACCTAACCTAACCTAGCTTAACCTAACCAAACCTAACCTAGCATAACTTAACCTAACCTAACCAAACCTAACCTAACCAAACCTAACTTAACCTAACCTAACCTAACCTAACCTAACTTAACCTAACATAACCAAACCTAACCTAACCTAACCTAGCTTAACCTAACCTAACCTAACCTAACCTAACTTAACCTAACCTAACCTAACCTAACCAAGCCTAACCTAACCTAACTTAACCTAACCTAATCTAACCTAACCTAACTTAACCTAACCTAACCTAACCCAACCTAACCTAACCTAACCTAACCTAACTTAACCTAACCTAACCTAACCTAACCTAACTTATCCTAACCTAACCTAACATAACCTAACCTAACTTAACCTAACCTAACCTAACCTAACCTAACCCAACCCAATCTAACCTAACTTAACCTAACCTAACCCATCCTAACCTAACCTAACCTAATGTAACCCAACCTAACCTAACCTAACCTAACCTAACCTAACCCAACCTAACCTAACCTAACCTAACCTAACCTAGCCTAACCTAACCTAACCCAACCTAACCTAACCTAATGTAACCTAACCCAACCTAACCTAACCTAACCTAACCTACTTAACCTAACCTAACCTAACCTAACCTAACCCAACCCAACCCAACCTAACCTAACCTAACCTAACCTAACCTAACCTAACCTATAACCTAACCTAACCTAGCCTAACCTAACCTAACCTAACCTAACCCCCCCTCCTAACCTAACCTAACCTAACCTAGGTTAGGTTAGGTTAAGTTAGGTTAGGTTAGGTTAGGTTAGGTTAAGTTAGGTTAGGTTAGGTTAGGTTAAGTTAGGTTAGGTTAGGTTAGGTTAGGTTAAGTTAGGTTAGGTTAGGTTTGGTTAGGTTAAGTTAGGTTAGGTTGGGTTAGGTTAGGTTAGGTTAAGTTAGGTTAGGTTAGGTTAAGTTAGGTTAGGTTAGGTTAGGTTAGGTTAAGTTAGGTTAGGTTAGGTTAGGTTAGGTTAGGTTAGGTTAGGTTAGCTTCACTAAAAATCCCTAGTAATCTCGAATAATCAATAAAAAATCCCTAAAATTCTCTAAAAATACCTAAAAATTACAAACAATTAATAAAAATTAAAAAAAATCACTAAAAACTCAAGAAACCACTAAAAATCCATAAAAATTCCCTAAAAAATACCTAAAAATCATTAAAAATCCTGAAATATCCCATACATTCCATTAAAAGTCCTAAAAATCCTTAAAAATCTCTAAAAATCCCTACAAATCCCTAAAAATCCTTAAAAATTCCTAACAATTCAAAAAATATCTAAAACTCCATAAAAGAAAATCCATACAAATCTCTTAAAATCAATAAAAATAACTAAAAATCCATGAAAAATAAAAAAAAATAAAAAAAATAAAAAAAATCCACGAAAAACACCAAAAATCAATAGAAATTAATATAAATATATAATAATCTACAATCTCTATGAATCACTAAAATTCATTAAACCCTAAAACAATCTAAAAGTCCTTAAAAGTTCATACAAATCTCAAAAAATCTCTAAAAATCCCTAAAACTCATTAAAAATCACTATAAATCGCTAAAAATTCTTAAAAATACATTAAAATTATTAAAAAAACACTAAAAATCTCTAAAAATCCCTAAAAATCTCTAAAATTTAAAAAAAATCCTTAAAAAATTGAAAAAATTCATAAAAATTCAAAAAAATCCTTAAAAATCTCCAAAGATCCATAAAATTCCCCTGAAAAATCCCTACAAATCAACAAATATTCCAAAAAATCCCCAAAAATCCATGAAAATTTATTAATAATACATAGAAATCCCTGAAAAAATCCATAAACATCTTTAAAAATTACTTTAAGAATTTTAATGGATTTTTAGGTATTTGCATGGATTTTTACAGATATTTGGTATTTTTTATGAATTTTTAGGGATATTAAGAATTGTTTTGAGAGATTTTTAGTGATTTTTTTTTAGAAATTTTCAAGGATTTTTTTATTTTTTTAAGGATTTTTAGAAAAATCTAGAGATTTTTAAGGAGTTTTAGAGAATTTTAGGGATTATTAGTTGATTTTAGTGATTTTTAGAGATTTTGACAATTTTTTATAGATTTTTAAGGATTTCTAGAGATTTTAAGGGAATTTTAGCAAATTTTAGGGATTTTTAGAGATTTTTAAAGAATTTTATGTATTTTTTTGGAATTTCTTTTAATTTTTGGTAATATCTAAAGATTTTTTTAGATATCTTTATGGATTTTTTTCCAATTTTCATTTATTTGTAGGGATTTTAAGTAATTTTTAAAGATGTTTATGGATTTTTTAGGGATTTCCATGGATTATTAATGATTTTTTTTGGATTTTATGGGATTTTCAGGAATTTTAATTTATTTGTAGGGATTTTTCTTTGGAATTTTATGGAATTTATATGATTTTTAGAGATTTTTAAGGAATTTTTTTGAATATTTATGAATTTTTAGGAGTATTTAAGGATTTTTAGAAAATTTTATGGGATTCTTAGAGATTTTTAGAGATTTTTTAAGATTTTTAATGGATTTTTAGGGATTTGCATGGATTTTTACAGATTTTTGGTATTTTTTATGAATTTTTAGTAATATTAAGGATTTTTTAGAGATTTTGTTTTTAGAAATTTTTATTGGTTTTTATAAATTTTAAGGATTTTTAGAAAAATTTAGGAATTTTTCGTTATTTACAGGGATTTTTCAGAAGTTTTAGAAAATTTTAGGGATTATTAGTTGAATTTAGCGATTTTTAGAGCTTTTTACCATTTCTTTATAGGTCTTTAAGGATTTCTAGAGATTTTAAGGTATTTTTAGTGAATTTTAGGGATATTTAGAGATTTTAAAAGATTTTTATTGATTTTGTTAGGAATTTTTATGCATTTTTGGTAATATCTAATGATTTTTAGAGATTTTTAAGGATTTTTTCGAATTTTAATTTATTTCTAGTGATTTTAAGTAATTTTTAAAGATGTGTATGGATTTTTTAATGATTTCTATGGATTATTAATGAATTTTTATGGATTATTGAGGAATTTTAGGAATTTTTATTGATTTTTAGGGATTTTTCAGGGAAATTTTATGGATTTTTATGGATTTTTATAGATTTTTAAAGAATCTTTTGAATTTTTCGGGATTTGTAGGGATTTTTATGGATTTTAATGTTTTTTTTTAACGATTTTTAGCGATTTATTGGGATTTTTAATGAGTTCTAGGGATTTTTTGAGATTTTTAGAGATTTTTATGGACTTTTAATGATTATTAGATTTTCTTAGGATTTTAGTGAATTTTAGTGATTTTTAGAGATTTTAGGATATTTATATATATATTTTTATTAATTTCTATGTTTTTTTGTGATTTTTAATTATTTTTAGATTTTTTGGATTTTTTAGGAATTTTCATGGATTTTTAGTTATTTTTATTGATCTTAAGAGATTTTAACCTAACCTAACCTAACCTAACCTAACCTAACCTAACCTAACTTAACCTAACCTAACCTAACGTAACCTAACCTAACCTATCCTAACCTAACCTAACCTAACTTAACCTAACCTAACCTAACCAAACCTAACCTAACCTAACTTAACCAAACCTAACCTAACCTAACCAAACCTAACCTAACTTAACCTAACCTAATGTAACCTAACCTAACCTAACTTAACCTAACCTAACCTAACCTAACCAAACCTAACCTAACCTAACCTAACCTAACCTAACCTAACTTAACCTAACCTAACCTAACCTAACCTAACCTAACTTAAATTAACCAAACCTAACCTAACCTAACCTAACCTAACCTAACCTAACCTAACTTAACCTAACCTAACCTAACCTAACCTAACTTAACCTAACCTTACTTAACCTAACCTAACCTAACCTAACCTAACCTAACTTAGCCTAACCTAACCTAACCTAACCTAACCTAACTTAACCTAACCTAACCTAACCTAACCTAACCTAATCTAACTTAACCTAACCTAACCAAACCTAACCTAACCTAACTTAACCTAACCTAACCTAACTTAACCTAACCTAACCTAACCTAACCTAACCTAACTTAACCTAACCTAATGTAACCTAACCAAACCTAACCTAACCTAACTTAACCAAACCTAACCTAACCAAACCTAACCTAACCTAACCTAACCTAACCTAACCTAACTTAACCTAACCTAACCTAACCTAACCTAACCTAACCTAACCTAACTTAACCTAACCTAACCTAACCTAACCAAACCTAACCTAACCTAACTTAACCTAACCTAACCTAACCTAATCTAACCTAACCTAACTTAACCAAACTTAACCTAACCTAACCTAACCTAACCTAACTTAACCTAACCTAACCTAACCTAACTTAACCTAACCTAACCTAACCTAACCTAACTTAACCTAACCTAACCTAACCTAACCTAAGCTAACCTAACTTAACTTAACCTAACCTAACCTAACCTAACATAACTTAACCTAACCTACCCTAACCTAACCTAACTTAACCTAACCTAACCTAACATAACCTAAATTAACATAACCCAACCTAACCTAACCTAACCTAACCTAACCTAACCTAACCTAACTTAACCTAACCTAACCTAACCTAACCTAACTTAACCTAACCAAACCTAACCTAACCTAACTTAACCTAACCTAACCAAACCTAACCTAACCTAACCTAACTTAACCTAGCCTAACCTAACCTAACCTAACCTAACTTAACCTAACCTAACCAAACCTAACCTAACCTAACCTAACTTAACCTAACCTAACCTAACCTAACCTAACCTAACCTAACTTAACCTAACCTAACCAAACCTAACCTAACCTAACTTAACCTAACCTAACCTAACCTAACCTAACCTAACTTAACCTAACCTAACCTAACCCAACCTAACCTAACCTAACCTAAACTAACTTAACCTAACCTAACCTAACCTAACTTATCCTACCCTAACCTAACCTAACCTAACCTAACCTAACCTAACTTAACCTAACCAAACCTAACCTAGCCTAACCCAACCCAATCTAACCTAACTTAAGCTAACCTAACCCATCCTAACCTAACCTAACCTAACCTAACCCAACCTAACCTAACCTAACCTAAGCTAACCCAACCTAACCTAACCTAACCTAACCTAGCCTAACCTAACCTAACCCAACCTAACCTAACCTAATGTAACCTAACCCAACCTAGCCTAACCTAACCTAACCTAACCTAACCTAACCTAACCAAACCTAACCTAACCTAACCTATAACCTAGCCTAACCTAGCCTAACCTAACCTAACCTAACCTAACCCCCCCTCCTAACCTAACCTAACCTAACCTAACCTAACCTAGGTTAGGTTAAGTTAGGTTAGGTTAGGTTAGGTTAGGTTAAGTTAGGTTAGGTTAGGTTAGGTTAAGTTAGGTTAGGTTAGGTTAGGTTTGGTTAGGTTAAGTTAGGTTAGGTTAGGTTAGGTTAGGTTAAGTTAGGTTAGGTTAGGTTAAGTTAGGTTAGGTTAGGCTAGGAGGTTAGGTTAGGTTAGGGTTAGGTTAGGAGGTTAGGGTTAGGTTAGGTTAAGTTAGGTTAGGTTAGGTTAGGTTAGGTTAAGTTAGGTTAGGCTAGGTTTGGTTAGGTTAAGTTAGGTTAGGTTAGGTTAGGTTAGGTTAAGTTAGGTTAGGTTAGGTTAGGTTAGGTTAGGTTTGGTTAGGTTAAGTTAGGTTAGGTTAGGTTAGGTTAGGTTTGGTTAAGTTAGGTTAGGTTAGGTTAGGTTAGGTTAGGTTAAGTTAGGTTAGGTTAGGTTATGTTAGGTTAAGTTAGGTTAGGTTAGGTTAGGTTAGGTTAAGTTAGGTTAGGTTAGGTTAGGTTAGATTAAGTTAGGTTAGGTTAGGTTAGGTTAGGTTAGGTTAAGTTAGGTTAGGTTAGGTTAGGTTAGGTTAGGTTAAGTTAGGTTTGGTTAGGTTAGGTTAGGTTAAGTTAGGTTAGGTTAGGTTTGGTTAGGTTAAGTTAGGTTAGGTTAGGTTAGGTTAGGTTAGGTTAGGTTAGGTTAAGTTAGGTTAGGTTTGGTTAGGTTAGGTTAGGTTAAGTTAGGTTTGGTTAGGTTAAGTTAGGTTAGGTTAGGTTAGGTTAGGTTAAGTTAGGTTGGGTTAGGTTAGGTTAGGTTAGGTTAGGTTAGGTTAAGTTAGGTTAGGTTAGGTTAGGTTAGCTTAAGTTAGGTTAGGTTAGGTTAGGTTAGGTTAAGTTAGGTTAGGTTAGGTTAGGTTAAGTTAGGTTAGGTTAGGTTAGGTTAGGTTAGGTTAGGTTAAGTTAGGTTAGGTTAGGTTAGGTTAGGTTATGTTAGGTTAGGTTAGGTTAGGTTAGGTTAAGTTAGGTTAGGTTAGGTTAGGTTAGGTTAGGTTAAGTTAGGTTCGGTTAGGTTAGGTTAGGTTAGGTTAGGTTAAGTTAGGTTAGGTTAGGTTATGTTAAGTTAGGTTAGGCTAGGTTAAGTTAGGTTAGGTTAGGTTAGGTTAGGTTAGGTTAAGTTAGGTTAGGTTAGGTTAGGTTAGGTTAAGTTAGGTAAGGTTAGGTTAGGTTAGGTTAGGTTAGGTTAGGTTAAGTTAAGTTAGGTTAGGTTAGGTTAGGTTAGGTTAAGTTAGGTTAGGTTAGGTTAGGTTAGGTTAAGTTAGGTTAAGTTAGGTTAGGTTAGGTTAGTTTAGGTTAGGTTAGGTTAAAATCTCTTAAGATCAATAAAAATAACTAAAAATTCATGAAAATTCCTAAAAAATCCCAAAAATCTAAAAATCCCTAAAAATCACAAAAAAACATAGAAATTATTAATAATATATATATAAATATCCTAAAATCTCTAAAAATCACTAAAATTCACTAAAATCCTAAGAAAATCTAATAATCATTAAAAGTCCATAAAAATCTCTAAAAATCTCAAAAAATCCCTAGAACTCATTAAAAATCCCAATAAATCGCTAAAAATCGTTAAAAAAAACATTAAAATCCATAAAAATCCCTACAAATCCCGAAAAATTCAAAAAATTCTTTAAAAATCTATAAAAATCCATAAAAATCCATAAAATTTCCCTGAAAAATCCCTAAAAATCAATAAAAATTCCTAAAATTCCCCAATAATCCATAAAAATTCATTAATAATCCATAGAAATCATTAAAAAATCCATACACATCTTTAAAAATTACTTAAAATCACTAGAAATAAATTAAAATTCGAAAAAATCCATAAAAATCTCTAAAAATCATTAGATATTACCAAAAATGCATAAAAATTCCTAACAAAATCCATAAAAATCTTAAAAAATCTCTAAATATCCCTAAAATTCACTAAAATTGCCTTAAAATCTCTAGAAATCCTTAAAGACCTATAAAGAAATGGTAAAAAGCTCTAAAAATCGCTAAATTCAACTAATAATCCCTAAAATTTTCTAAAACTCCTGAAAAATCCCTGTAAATAACGAAAAATTCCTAAATTTTTCTAAAAATCCTTAAAATTTATAAAAACCAATAAAAAATTCTAAAAAAAAATCTCTAAAAAAGCCTTAATATTTAATGAGTTCTAGGGATTTTTTGAGATTTTTAGAGATTTTTATGGACTTTTAATGATTATTAGATTTTCTTAGGATTTTAGTGAATTTTAGTGATTTTTAGAGATTTTAGGATATTTATATATATATTTTTATTAATTTCTATGTTTTTTTGTGATTTTTAGGGATTTTTAGATTTTTTGGATTTTTTAGGAATTTTCATGGATTTTTAGTTATTTTTATTGATCTTAAGAGATTTTAACCTAACCTAACCTAACCTAACCTAACCTAACCTAACTTAACCTAACCTAACCTAACCTAACCTAACCTAACTTAACCTAACCTAACTTAACCTAACCTAACCTAACTTAACCTAACCTAACCTAACCTAACTTAACCTAAACTAACCTAACCTAACCTTACTTAACCTAACCTAACCTAACCTAACCTAACCTAACTTAACCTAACCTAACCTAACCTAACCTAACCTAACTTAACCTAACCTAACCTAACCTAACCTAACCAAACTTAACCTAACCTAACCTAACCTAACCTAACCTAACTTAACCTAACCAAACCAAACCTAACCAAACTTAACCTAACCTAACCTAACCTAACCTAACAACCTAACCTAACCTAACCTAACCTAATTTAACCTAACCTTACTTAACCTAACCTAACCTAACCTAACTTAACCTAACCTAACCTAACCTAACCTAACCTAACCTAACCTAACTTAACCTAACCAAACCTAACTTAACCTAACCTAACCTAACCAAACCTAACCTAACCTAACCTAACTTAACCTAACCTAACCTAACCTAACCTAACCTAACTTAACCTAACCTAACCTAACCTAACCTAACTTAACCTAACCTAACCTAACCTAACCTAACCTAACTTAACCTAACCTAACCTAACCTAACCTAACCTAACTTAACCTAACCTAACCTAACCTAACCTAACTTAACCTAACTTAACCTAACCTAACCTAACCTTACCTAACTTAACCTAACCTAACCTAACTTAACCTAACCTAACCTAACCTAGCCTAACCTAACTTTACCTAACCTAACCTTACCTAACCGAACCTAACCTAACTTAACCTAACCTAACCTAACCTAACCTAACTTAGGTTAACCTAACCTAACCTAACCTAATGTAACTTAACCTAACCTAACCTAACCTAACCTAACTTAACCTAACCTAACCTAACCTAACCTAACCTAACCTAACCTAAACTAAGTTAACCTAACCTAACCTAACCTAACTTAACCTAACCAAACCTAACCTAACCTAACTTAACCTAACCTAACCAAACCTAACCTAACCTAACCTAACTTAACCTAACCTAACCAAACCTAACCTAACCTAACTTAACCTAACCTAGCCAAACCTAACCTAACCTAACCTAACTTAACCTAACCTAACCTAACCTAACCTAACCTAACCTAACCTAACTTAAGCTAACCTAACCTAACCTAACCAAACCTAACCTAACTTAACTTAACCTAACCTAACCTAACCTAACCTAACTTAACCTAACCTAATCTAACCCAACCTAACCTAACCTAACCTAAATTAACTTAACCTAACCTAACCAAACCTAACCTAACTTATCCTAACCTAACCTAACCTAACCTAACCTAACCTAACTTAATCTAACCTAACCTAACCTAACCTAACCCAACCCAATCTAACCTAACTTAACCTAACCTAACCCATCCTAACCTAACCTAACCTAACCTAACCCAACCTAACCTAACGTAACCTAACCTAACCTAACCCAACCTAACCTAACCTAACCTAACCTAGCCTAACCTAACCTAACCCAACCTAACCTAACCTAATGTAACCTAACCCAACCTAACCTAACCTAACCTAACCTAACCTACCTAACCTAACCTAACCTAACCTAACCTAACCCAATCCAACCCAACCTAACCTTACCTAACCTAACCTAACCTAACCTAACCTAACCTATAACCTAACCTAACCTAGCCTAACCTAACCTAACCTAACCTAACCCCCCCTCCTAACCTAACCTAACCTAACCTAACCAAACCTAGGTTAGGTTAGGTTAAGTTAGGTTAGATTAGGTTAGGTTAGGTTAAGTTAGGTTAGGATAGGTTTGGTTAAGTTAGGTTAGGTTAGGTTAGTTTTGGTTAGGTTAAGTTAGCTTAGGTTAGGTTAGGTTAGGTTAAGTTAGGTTAGGTTAGGTTAGGTTAAGTTAGGTTAGGTTAGGTTAAGTTAGGTTAGGTTAGGTTAGGTTAGGTTAGGTTAGGTTAGGTTAAGTTAGGTTAGGTTAGGTTAGGTTAGGTTAAGTTAGGTTAGGTTAGGTTTGGTTAGGTTAAGTTAGGTTAAGTTAGGTTAGGTTAGGTTAGGTTAGGTTAAGTTAGGTTAGGTTAGGTTAGGTTAGGTTAGATTAGGTTAAGTTAAGTTAGGTTAGGTTAGGTTAGGTTAGGTTAAGTTAGGTTAGGTTAGGTTAGGTTAGGTTAGGTTAAGTTAGGTTAGGTTTGGTTAGGTTAGGTTAGGTTAAGTTAGGTTAGGTTAGGTTTGGTTAGGTTAGGTTAGGTTAAGTTAGGTTAGGTTAGGTTAGGTTAGGTTAAGTTAGGTTAGGTTAGGTTAAGTTAGGTTAGGTTAGGTTTGGTTAGGTTAGGTTAAGTTAGGTTAGGTTAGGTTAAGTTAGGTTAGGTTAGGTTAGGTTAGGTTAGGTTAGGTTAAGTTAGGTTAGGTTAGGTTAGGTTTGGTTAGATTAAGTTAGGTTAGGTTAGGTTAGGTTTGGTTAAGTTAGGTTAGGTTAGGTTAGGTTAGGTTAGGTTAGGTTAAGTTAGGTTAGGTTAGGTTAGGTTAAGTTAGGTTAGGTTAGGTTAAGTTAGGTTAGGTTAAGTTAGGTTAGGTTAGGTTAGGTTAGGTTAAGTTAGGTTAGGTTAGGTTTGGTTAGGTTAGGTTAGGTTAGGTTAGGTTAGGTTAAGTTAGGTTTAGTTAGGTTAGGTTAGGTTAAGTTAGGTTAGGTTAGGTTAGGTTAGGTTAGGGTAAGTTAGGTTAGGTTAGGTTAGGTTAGGTTAGGTTAAGTTAGGTTAGGTTAGGTTAGGTTAGGTTAAGTTAGGTTAGGTTTGGTTAGGTTAGGTTAGGTTAAGTTAGGTTAGGTTAGGTTTGGTTAGGTTAAGTTAGGTTAGGTTAGGTTAGGTTAGGTTAGGTTAAGTTAGGTTAGGTTAAGTTAGGTTAGGTTAGGTTAAGTTAGGTTAGGTTAAGTTAGGTTAGGTTAGGTTAAGTTAGGTTAGGTTAGGTTAGGTTAGGTTAGGTTAAGTTAGGTTAGGTTTGGTTAGGTTAAGTTAGGTTTGGTTAGGTTATGTTTGGTTGAGTTAGGTTAGGTTAAGTTAGGTTAGGTTACGTTAGGTTAAGTTAGGTTAGGTTAGGTTAGGTTAGGTTAGGTTAAGTTAGGTTAGGTTATGTTATGTTAGGTTAGGTTAGGTTAGGTTAGGTTAAGTTAGGTTAGGTTAGGTTAGGTTAGGTTAGGTTAAGTTAGGTTAGGTTAGGTTAGGTTAGGTTTGGTTAGGTTAGGTTAGGTTAGGTTAAGTTAGGTTAGGTTAGGTTAGGTTAAGTTTGGTTAGGCTAGGTTAAGTTAGGTTAGGTTAGGTTAGGTTAGGTTAAGTTAGGTTAAGTTAGGTTAGGTTAGGTTAAGTTAGGTTAGGTTAGGTTAGGTTAGGTTAGGTTAGGTTAAGTTAGGTTAGGTTATGTTATGTTGGGTTAGGTTAGGTTAGGTTAGGTTAAGTTAGGGTAGGTTAGGTTAGGTTAAGTTAGGTTAAGTTAGGTTAGGATAGGTTAGGTTAGGTTAAAATCTCTTAAGATCAATAAAAATAACTAAAAATCCATGAAAATTCCTAAAAAATCCAAAAAATCTAAAAATCCCTAAAAATCACAAAAAACATAGAAATTAATAAAAATATATATATAAATATCCTAAAATCTCTAAAAATCACTAAAATTCACTAAAATCCTAAGAAAATCTAATAATCATTAAAAGTCCATAAAAATCTCTAAAAATCTCAAAAAATCCCTAGAACTCATTAAAAATCCCAATAAATCACTACAAATCGTTAAAAAAACATTAAAATCCATAAAAATCCCTACAAATCCCGAAAAATTCAAAAAATTCTTTAAAAATCCCTAAAAATCCATAAAATTTCCCTGAAAAATCCCTAAAAATCAATAAAAATTCCTAAAATTCCCCAATAATCCATAAAAATTTATTAATAATCCATAGAAATCATTAAAAAATCCATACACATCTTTAAAAATTACTTAAAATCACTAGAAATAAATTAAAATTCGAAAAAAATCTATAAAAATCTCTAAAAATCATTAGATATTACCAAAAATGCATAAAAATCTTTAAAAATCTCTAAATATCCCTAAAATTCACTAAAAATACCTTAAAATCTCTAGAAATCCTTAAAGACCTATAAAAAAATGGTAAAAAGCTCTAAAAATCGCTAAATTCAACTAATAATCCCTAAAATTTTCTAAAACTCCTGAAAAATCCCTGTAAATAATGAAAAATTCCTAAATTTTTCTAAAAATCCTTAAAATTTATAAAAACCAATAAAATTTTCTATAAAAAAATCTCTAAAAAAGCCTTAATATTTAATGAGTTCTAGGGATTTTTTGAGATTTTTAGAGATTTTTATGGACTTTTAATGATTATTAGATTTTCTTAGGATTTTAGTGAATTTTAGTGATTTTTAGAGATTTTAGGATATTTATATATATATATATTTATTAATTTCTATGTTTTTTGGTGATTTTTAGGGATTTTTAGATTTTTTGGATTTTTTAGGAATTTTCATGGATTTTTAGTTATTTTTATTGATCTTAAGAGATTTTAACCTAACCTAACCTAACCTAACCTAACCTAACCTAACTTAACCTAACCTAACCTAACCTAACTTAACCTATCCTAACTTAACCTAACCTAACCTAACTTAACCTAACCTAACCTAACCTAACTTAACCTAACCTAACCTAACCTAACCTTACTTAACCTCACCTAACCTAACCTAACCTAACTTAACCTAACCTAACCTAACCTAACCTAACTTAACCTAACCTAACCTAACCTAACTTAACCTAACCTAACCTAACCTAACTTAACCTAACCTAACCTAACCTAACCTAACTTAACCTAACCAAACCTAACCTAACCAAACTTAACCAAACCTAACCTAACCTAACCTAACAACCTAACCTAACCTAACCTAACCTAACTTAACCTAACCTAACCTAACCTAACCTAACCTAACCTAACCTAACCTAACTTAACCTAACCTAACTTAACCTAACCTAACCTAACTTAACCTAACCTAACCTAACCTAACCTAACCTAACCTAACTTAACCTAACCAAACCTAACTTAACCTAACCTAACCTAACCTAACCAAACCTAACCTAACTTAACCTAACCTAACCTAACCTAACATAACTTAACCTAACCTAACCTAACCTAACCTAACCTAACTTAACCTAACCTAACCTAACCTAACCTAACTTAACCTAACCTAACCTAACCTAACCTAACCTCACTTAACCTAACCTAACCTAATCTAACCTAACTTAACCTAACCTAACCTAACCTAACCTAACTTAACCTAACTTAACCTAATCTAACCTAACCTTACCTAACTTAACCTAACCTAACCTAACTTAACCTAACCTAATCTAACCTAGCCTAACCTAACCTAACCTAACCTAACCTAACCTAACCTAACCTAACCTAACTTAACCTAACCTAACCTAACCTAACCTAACTTAGCTTAACCTAACCTAACCTAACCTAACGTACTTAACCTAACCTAACCTAACCTAACCTAACTTAACCTAACCTAACCCAACCTAACCTAACCTAACCTAACCTAACCTAACCTAACCTAAGTTAACCTAACCTAACCTAACCTAACCTAACTTAACCTAACCAAACCTAACCTAACCTAATTTAACCTAACCTAACCAAACCTAACCTAACCTAACCTAACTTAACCTAACCTAACCTAATCTAACCTAACCTAACTTAACCTAACCTAACCAAACCTAACCTAACCTAACCTAACTTAACTTAACCTAACCTAACCTAACCTAACCTAACTTAACCTAACCTAACCTAACCAAACCTAACCTAACCTAACTTAACCTAACCTAACCTAACATAACCTAACTTAACCTAACCTAACCTAACCCAACCTAACCTAACCTAACCTAAACTAACTTAACCTAACCTAACCTAACCTAACCTAACCTAACTTATCCTAACCTAACCTAACCTAACCTAACCTAGCTTAACCTAACCTAACCTAACCTAACCTAACCCAACCCAATCTAACCTAACTTAACCTAACCTAACCCATCCTAACCTAACCTAACCTAACCTAACCCAACCTAACCTAACCTAACCTAACCTAACCTAACCCAACCTAACCTAACCTAACCTAACCTAGCCTAACCTAACCTAACCCAACCTAACCTAACCTAATGTAACCTAACCCAACCTAACCTAACCTAACCTAACCTAACCTACCTAACCTAACCTAACCTAACCTAACCTAACCCAACCCAACCCAACCTAACCTTACCTAACCTAACCTAACCTAACCTAACCTAACCTATAACCTAACCTAACCTAGCCTAACCTAACCTAACCTAACCTAACCCCCCTCCTAACCTAACCTAACCTAACCTAACCAAACCTAGGTTAGGTTAGGTTAAGTTAGGTTAGGTTAGGTTAAGTTAGGTTAGGTTAGGTTAGGTTAGGTTAGGTTAGGTTAGGTTAGGTTAGGTTAAGTTAGGTTAGGTTAGGTTAGGTTAAGTTAGGTTATTTTAGGTTAGGTTTGGTTAGGTTAAGTTAGGTTAGGTTAGGTTAGGTTAGGTTAAGTTAGGTTAGGTTAGGTTTGGTTAGGTTAAGTTAGGTTAGGTTAGGTTAGGTTAGGTTAAGTTAAGTTAGGTTTGGTTAGGTTAGGTTAGGTTAGGTTAGGTTAGGTTAGGTTAAGTTAGGTTAGGTTAGGTTAGGTTAGGTTAAGTTAGGTTAGGTTTGGTTAGGTTAGGTTAGGTTAAGTAAGGTTAGGTTAGGTTTGGTTAGGTTAAGTTAGGTTAGGTTAGGTTAGGTTAGGTTAGGTTAAGTTAGGTTAGGTTAAGTTAGGTTAGGTTAGGTTAAGTTAGGTTAGGTTAAGTTAGGTTAGGTTAGGTTAAGTTAGGTTAGGTTAGGTTAGATTAGGTTAAGTTAGGTTAGGTTTGGTTAGGTTAAGTTAGGTTAGGTTAGGTTAGGTTAGGTTGAGTTAGGTTAGGTTAAGTTAGGTTAGGTTAGGTTAGGTTAGGTTAGGTTATGTTAGGTTAGGTTAGGTTAGGTTAGGTTAAGTTAGGTTAGGTTAGGTTAGGTTAGGTTAGGTTAAGTTAGGTTAGGTTAGGTTAGGTTAGGTTAAGTTAGGTTAGGTTAGGTTAGGTTAGGTTAGGTTTGGTTAGGTTAGGTTAGGTTAGGTTAAGTTAGGTTAGGTTAGGTTAGGTTAGGTTAAGTTAGGTTAGGTTAGGTTAGGTTAGGTTAGGTTAAGTTAGGTTAGGTTAGGTTAGGTTAGGTTAGGTTAGGTTAAGTTAGGTTAGGTTAGGTTAGGTTAGGTTAGGTTAAGTTAGGGTAGGTTAGGTTAGGTTAAGTTAGGTTAAGTTAGGTTAGGTTAGGTTAGGTTAGGTTAGGTTAAAATCTCTTAAGATCAATAAAAATAACTAAAAATCCATGAAAATTCCTAAAAAATCCAAAAAATCTAAAAATCCCTAAAAATCACAAAAAAACATAGAAATTAATAAAAATATATATATAAATATCCTAAAATCTCTAAAAATCACTAAAATTCACTAAAATCCTAAGAAAATCTAATAATCATTAAAAGTCCATAAAAATCTCTAAAAATCTCAAAAAATCCCTAGAACTCATTAAAAATCCCAATAAATCGCTAAAAATCGTTAAAAAAACATTAAAATCCATAAAAATCCCTACAAATCCCGAAAAATTCAAAAAATTCTTTAAAAATCTATAAAAATCCCAAAAAATCCATAAAATTTCCCTGAAAAATCCCTAAAAATCAATAAAAATTCCTAAAATTCCCCAATAATCCATAAAAATTTATTAATAATCCATAGAAATCATTAAAAAATCCATACACATCTTTAAAAATTACTTAAAATCACTAGAAATAAATTAAAATTCGAAAAAATCCATAAAAATCTCTAAAAATCATTAGATATTACCAAAAATGCATAAAAATTCCTAACAAAATCCATAAAAATCTTTAAAAATCTCTAAATATCCCTAAAATTCACTAAAAATACCTTAAAATCTCTAGAAATCCTTAAAGACCTATAAAAAAATGGCAAAAAGCTCTAAAAATCGCTAAATTCAACTAATAATCCCTAGAATTTTCTAAAATTGCTGAAAAATCCCTGTAAATAACGAAAAATTCCTAAATTTTTCTAAAAATCCTTAAAATTTATAAAAACCAATAAAATTTTCTAAAAAAAAATCTCTAAAAAAGCCTTAATATTTAATGAGTTCTAGGAATTTTTTGAGATTTTTAGAGATTTTTATGGACTTTTAATGATTATTAGATTTTCTTAGGATTTTAGTGAATTTTAGTGATTTTTAGAGATTTTAGGATATTTATATGTATATTTTTATTAATTTCTATTTTTTGTGTGATTTTTAGGGATTTTTAGATTTTTTGGATTTTTTAGGAATTTTCATGGATTTTTAGTTATTTTTATTGATCTTAAGAGATTTTAACCTAACCTAACCTAACCTAACCTAACTTAACCTAACCTAACCTAACCTAACCTAACCTAACTTAACCTAACCTAACTTAACCTAACCTAACCTAACTTAACCTAACCTAACCTAACCTAACTTAACCTAACCTAACCTAACCTAACCTAACTTAACCTAACCTAACCTAACCTAACTTAACCTAACCTAACTTAACCTAACCTAACCTAACCTAACCTAACTGAACCTAACCTAACCTAACCTAACTTAACCTAACCTAACCTAACCTAGCCTAACCTAACCTAACTTAACCTAACCTAACCTAGCCTAACCTAACTTAACCTAACCTAACCTAACCTAACCTAACCTAACCTAACCTAACCTAACTTAACCTAACCAAACCTAACCTAACCTAACCTAACCTAACCTAACCTAACCTAACCTAACCTAACCTAACTTAACCTAACCTAACTTAACCTAACCTAACCTAACTTAACCTAACCTAACCTAACCTAACTTAACCTAACCTAACTTAACCTAACCAAACCTAACCTAACCTAACTTAACCTAACCTAACTTTACCTAACCTAACCTAACCTAACCTAACTTAACCTAACCTAACCTAACCTAACTTAACCTAACCTAACTTAATCTAACCTAACCTAACCTAACCTAACCTAACTTAACCTAACCTAACCTAACTTAACCTAACCTAACCTAACCTAACCAAACCTAACTTAACCTAACCTATACTAACCTAACCTAACCAAACCTAACTTAACCTAACCTAACCAAACCTAACCTAACCCAGCCTAACCTAACCTAACCTAACCTAACTTAACCTAACCTAACCTAACCTAACCTAACCTAACCTAACTTAACCTAACCTAACCTAACCTAACCTAACCTAACCTAACCTTACGTAACCTAACCTAACCTAACCTAACCTAACTTAACCTAACCTAACCTAACCTAACCTAACCTAACCTAACTTAACCTAACCTAACCTAACCTAACCTAACTTAGCTTAACCTAACCTAACCTAACCTAATGTAACTTAGCCTAACCTAACCTAACCTAACCTAACCTAACCTAACCTAAATTAACCTAACCTAACCAAACCTAACCTAACCTAAGTTAACCTAACCTAACCTAACCTAACCTAACTTAACCTAACCAAACCTAACCTAACCTAACTTAACCTAACCTAACCAAACCTAAGCTAACCTAACCTAACTTAACCTAACCTAACCTAACCTAACTTAACCTAACCTAACCAAACCTAACCTAACCTAACCTAACTTAACCTAACCTAACCTAACCTAGCCTAACCTAACTTAACCTAGCCTAACCTAACCTAACCAAACCTAACCTAACCTAACTTAACCTAACCTAACCTAACCTAACCTAACTTAACCTAACCTAACCTAACCCAACTTAACCTAACCTAACCTAAACTAACTTAACCTAACCTAACCTAACCTAACCTAACTTATCCTAACCTTACCTAACCTAACCTAACCTAACTTAACCCAACCTAACCTAACCTAACCCAACCCAATCTAACCTAACTTAACCTAACCTAACCCATCCTAACCTAACCTAACCTAACCTAACCCAACCTAACCTAACCTAACCTAACCTAACCTAACCTAACCCAACCTAACCTAACCTAACCTAACCTAGCCTAACCTAACCTAGCCAAACCTAACCTAACCTAATGTAACCTAACCCAACCTAACCTAACCTAACCTAACCTAACCTACCTAACCTAACCTAACCTAACCTAACCTAACCCAACCCAACCCAACCTAACCTAACCTAACCTAACCTAACCTAACCTAACCTAACCTAACCTAACCTATAACCTAACCTAACCTAGCCTAACCTAACCTAACCTAACCTAACCCCCCCTCCTAACCTAACCTAACCTAACCTAACCAAACCTAGGTTAGGTTAGGTTAGGTTAGGTTAGGTTAGGTTAAGTTTGGTTAGGTTTGGTTAGGTTATTTTAGGTTAAGTTAGGTTAGGTTAGGTTTGGTTAGGTTAAGTTAGGTTAGGTTAGGTTAGGTTAGGTTAAGTTAGGTTAGGTTAAGTTAAGTTAGGTTAGGTTAGGTTTGGTTAGGTTAGGTTAAGTTAGGTTAGGTTAGGTTAGGTTAAGTTAGGTTAGGTTAGGTTAGGTTTGGTTAGGTTAAGTTAAGTTAGGTTAGGTTAGGTTAGGTTAAGTTAGGTTAGGTTAGGTTAGGTTAAGTTAGGTTAGGTTAAGTTAGGTTTGGTTAGGTTAGGTTAGGTTAGGTTAGGTTAAGTTAGGTTAAGTTAGGTTAGGTTAGGTTAAGTTAGGTTAGGTTAGGTTAGGTTAGGTTAGGTTAAGTTAGGTTAGGTTAAATTAGGTTAGGTTAGGTTAGGTTAGGTTAAGTTAGGTTAGGTTAGGTTAGGTTAGGTTAGGTTTGGTTAGGTTAGGTTAGGTTAGGTTAAGTTAGGATAGGTTAGGTTTGGTTAGGTTAAGTTAGGTTAGGTTAGGTTAGGTTAGGTTAGGTTAAGTTAGGTTAGGTTAGGTTTGGTTAGGTTAGGTTATGTTAGGTTAGGTTAGGTTTGGTTAGGTTAGGTTAAGTTAGGTTAGGTTAGGTTAAGTTAGGTTAGGTTAGGTTAGGTTAGGTTAAGTTAGGTTAGGTTAAGTTAGGTTAGGTTAGGTTAAGTTAGGTTAGGTTAGGTTAGGTTAGGTTAAGTTAGGTTAGGTTAGGTTAGGTTAGGTTAGGTTAGGTTAAGTTAGGTTAGGTTAGGTTAGGTTTGGTTAGGTTAAGTTAGGTTAGGTTGGGTTAGGTTAGGTTAAGTTAGGTTAGGTTAGGTTAGGTTAGGTTAGGTTAGGTTAAGTTAGGTTAGGTTAGGTTAGGTTAGGTTAGGTTAGGTTAAGTTAGGTTAGGTTAGGTTAGGTTAGGTTAAGTTAGGTTAGGTTAGGTTTGGTTAGGTTAAGTTAGGTTAGGTTAGGTTAGGTTAGGTTAGGTTAAGTTAGGTTAGGTTAGGTTAGGTTAGGTTAGGTTAGGTTAGGTTAAGTTAGGTTAGGTTAGGTTAGGTTAGGTTAGGTTAGGTTAAGTTAGGTTAGGTTTGGTTAGGTTATTTTAGGTTAAGTTAGGTTAGGTTAGGTTTGGTTAGGTTAGGTTAGGTTAGGTTAGGTTAGGTTAGGTTAGGTTAAGTTAGGTAAGGTTAAGTTAAGTTAGGTTAGGTTAGGTTTGGTTAGGTTAGGTTAAGTTAGGTTAGGTTAGGTTAGGTTAGGTTAGGTTAGGTTAGGTTAGGTTAAGTTAGGTTAGGTTTGGTTAGGTTAGGTTAGGTTAGGTTAGGTTAGGTTAGGTTAGGTTAGGTTAGGTTTGGTTAAGTTAGGTTAGGTTAGGTTAAGTTAGGTTAGGTAGGTTAGGTTAGGTTAGGTTAGGTTAGGTTAGGTTAGGTTAAGTTAGGTTAGGTTAGGTTAGGTTAGGTTAGGTTAAGCTAGGTTAGGTTAGGTTAGGTTAGGTTAGGTTAGGTTAAGTTAGGTTAGGTTAGGTTAAAATCTCTTAAGATCAATAAAAATAACTAAAAATCCATGAAAATTCCTAAAAAATCCAAAAAATCTAAAAATCCCTAAAAATCACAAAAAAACATAGAAATTAATAAAAATATATATATAAATATCCTAAAATCTCTAAAAATCACTAAAATTCACTAAAATCCTAAGAAAATCTAATAATCAGTAAAAGTCCATAAAAATCTCTAAAAATCTCAAAAAATCCCTAGAACTCATTAAAAATCCCAATAAATCGCTAAAAATCGTTAAAAAAACATTAAAATCCATAAAAATCCCTACAAATCCCGAAAAATTCAAAAAATTCTTTAAAAATCTATAAAAATCCCTAAAAATCCATAAAATTTCCCTGAAAAATCCCTAAAAATCAATAAAAATTCCTAAAATTCCCCAATAATCCATAAAAATTTATTAATAATCCATAGAAATCATTAAAAAATCCATACACATCTTTAAAAATTACTTAAAATCACTAGAAATAAATTAAAATTCGAAAAAATCCATAAAAATCTCTAAAAATCATTAGATATTACCAAAAATGCATAAAAATCTTTAAAAATCTCTAAATATCCCTAAAATTCACTAAAAATACCTTAAAATCTCTAGAAATCCTTAAAGACCTATAAAAAAAATGGTAAAAAGCTCTAAAAATCGCTAAATTCAACTAATAATCCCTAAAATTGTCTAAAACTCCTGAAAAATCCCTGTAAATAATGAAAAATTCCTAAATTTTTCTAAAAATCCTTAAAATTTATAAAAACCAATAAAATTTTCTAAAAAAAAATCTCTAAAAAAGCCTTAATATTTAATGAGTTCTAGGGATTTTTTGAGATTTTTAGAGATTTTTATGGACTTTTAATGATTATTAGATTTTCTTAGGATTTTAGTGAATTTTAGTGATTTTTAGAGATTTTAGGATATTTATATATATATATTTTTATTAATTTCTATGTTTTTTGGTGATTTTTAGGGATTTTTAGATTTTTTGGATTTTTTAGGAATTTTCATGGATTTTTAGTTATTTTTATTGATCTTAAGAGATTTTAACCTAACCTAACCTAACCTAACCTAACCTAACCTTCCTAACCTAACCTAACCTTCCTAACCTAACCTAACCTAACCTAACCTAACCTAACCAAACCTAACCTAACCTAACCTAACCTAACCTAACTAACCTAACCTAACCTAACCTAACCTAACCTAACCTAACCTAACCCAACCCAACCTAACCTAACCTAACCTAACCTAACCCAACCTAACCTAACCTAACCTAACCTAACCTAACCTAACCCAACCTAACCTAACCTAACCTAACCTAACCTAACCTAACCTAACCTAACCTAACCCAACCTAACCTAACCTAACCTAACCTAACCTAACCTAACCTAACCTAACCTAACCTAACCTAACCTAACCTAACCTAACCTAACCTAACCTAACCTAACCTAACCTAACCTAACCTAACCTAACCTAACCTAACCTAACCTAACCTAACCTAACCTAACCTAACCTAACCTAACCTAACCTAACCTAACCTAACCTAACCTAACCTAACCTAACCTAACCTAACCTAACCTAACCTAACCCAACCTAACCTAACCTAACCTAACCTAACCTAACCTAACCTAACCTAACCTAACCTAACCTAACCTAACCTAACCTAACCTAACCTAACCTAACCTAACCTAACCTAACCTAACCTAACCTAACCTAACCTAACCTAACCCAACCTAACCTAACCTAACCTAACCTAACCTAACCTAACCTAACCTAACCCAACCTAACCTAACCTAACCTAACCTAACCCAACCTAACCTAACCTAACCTAACCTAACCTAACCTAACCTAACCTAACCTAACCTAACCTAACCTAACCTAACCTAACCTAACCTAACCTAACCTAACCTAACCTAACCTAACCTAACCTAACCTAACCCAACCCAACCTAACCTAACCTAACCTAACCTAACCTAACCTAACCTAACCTAACCTAACCTAACCTAACCTAACCTAACCTAACCTAACCTAACCTAACCTAACCTAACCTAACCCAACCTAACCTAACCTAACCTAACCTAACCTAACCTAACCTAACCTAACCTAACCTAACCTAACCTAACCCAACCTAACCTAACCTAACCTAACCTAACCTAACCTAACCTAACCTAACCTAACCTAACCCAACCTAACCTAACCTAACCTAACCTAACCTAACCTAACCTAACCTAACCTAACCTAACCTAACCTAACCTAACCTAACCTAACCTAACCTAACCTAACCTAACCTAACCTAACCTAACCTAACCTAACCTAACCTAACCTAACCTAACCTAACCTAACCTAACCTAACCTAACCTAACCTAACCTAACCTAACCTAACCTAACCTAACCTAACCTAACCTAACCTAACCTAACCTAACCTAACCTAACCTAACCTAACCTAACCTAACCTAACCTAACCTAACCTAACCTAACCTAACCTAACCTAACCTAACCTAACCTAACCTAACCTAACCTAACCTAACCTAACCTAACCTAACCTAACCTAACCTAACCTAACCTAACCTAACCTAACCTAACCTAACCTAACCTAACCTAACCTAACCTAACCTAACCTAACCTAACCTAACCTAACCTAACCTAACCTAACCTAACCTAACCTAACCTAACCTAACCTAACCTAACCTAACCTAACCTAACCTAACCTAACCTAACCTAACCTAACCTAACCTAACCTAACCTAACCTAACCTAACCTAACCTAACCCAACCTAACCCAACCTAACCTAACCTAACCTAACCTAACCTAACCTAACCTAACCTAACCTAACCTAACCCAACCTAACCTAACCTAACCTAACCTAACCTAACCTAACCTAACCTAACCTAACCTAACCTAACCTAACCTAACCTAACCTAACCTAACCTAACCTAACCTAACCTAACCTAACCTAACCTAACCTAACCTAACCTAACCTAACCTAACCTAACCTAACCTAACCTAACCTAACCTAACCTAACCTAACCTAACCTAACCTAACCTAACCTAACCTAACCTAACCTAACCTAACCTAACCTAACCTAACCTAACCTAACCTAACCTAACCTAACCTAACCTAACCTAACCTAACCTAACCTAACCTAACCTAACCTAACCTAACCTAACCTAACCTAACCTAACCTAACCTAACCTAACCTAACCTAACCTAACCTAACCCAACCCAACCTAACCTAACCTAACCTAACCTAACCTAACCTAACCTAACCTAACCTAACCTAACCTAACCTAACCTAACCTAACCTAACCTAACCTAACCTAACCTAACCTAACCTAACCTAACCTAACCTAACCTAACCTAACCTAACCTAACCTAACCTAACCTAACCTAACCTAACCTAACCTAACCTAACCTAACCTAACCTAACCTAACCTAACCTAACCTAACCTAACCTAACCTAACCTAACCTAACCTAACCTAACCTAACCTAACCTAACCTAACCCAACCTAACCTAACCTAACCTAACCTAACCTAACCTAACCTAACCTAACCTAACCTAACCTAACCTAACCTAACCTAACCTAACCTAACCTAACCTAACCTAACCCAACCTAACCTAACCTAACCTAACCTAACCTAACCTAACCTAACCTAACCTAACCTAACCTAACCTAACCTAACCTAACCTAACCTAACCTAACCTAACCCAACCTAACCTAACCTAACCTAACCTAACCTAACCTAACCTAACCTAACCTAACCTAACCTAACCTAACCTAACCTAACCTAACCTAACCTAACCTAACCTAACCTAACCTAACCTAACCTAACCTAACCTAACCTAACCTAACCTAACCTAACCTAACCTAACCTAACCTAACCTAACCTAACCTAACCTAACCTAACCTAACCTAACCTAACCTAACCTAACCTAACCTAACCTAACCTAACCTAACCTAACCCAACCTAACCTAACCTAACCTAACCTAACCTAACCTAACCTAACCTAACCTAACCTAACCTAACCTAACCTAACCTAACCTAACCTAACCTAACCTAACCTAACCTAACCTAACCTAACCTAACCTAACCTAACCTAACCTAACCTAACCTAACCTAACCTAACCTAACCTAACCTAACCTAACCTAACCTAACCTAACCTAACCCAACCTAACCTAACCTAACCTAACCTAACCTAACCTAACCTAACCTAACCTAACCTAACCTAACCTAACCTAACCTAACCTAACCTAACCTAACCTAACCTAACCTAACCTAACCTAACCTAACCTAACCTAACCTAACCCAACCTAACCTAACCCAACCTAACCTAACCTAACCTAACCTAACCTAACCTAACCTAACCTAACCTAACCTAACCTAACCTAACCTAACCTAACCTAACCTAACCTAACCTAACCTAACCTAACCTAACCTAACCTAACCTAACCTAACCTAACCTAACCTAACCTAACCTAACCTAACCTAACCTAACCTAACCTAACCTAACCTAACCTAACCTAACCTAACCTAACCTAACCTAACCTAACCTAACCTAACCTAACCTAACCTAACCTAACCTAACCTAACCTAACCTAACCTAACCTAACCTAACCTAACCTAACCTAACCTAACCTAACCTAACCTAACCTAACCTAACCTAACCTAACCTAACCTAACCTAACCCAACCTAACCTAACCTAACCTAACCTAACCTAACCTAACCTAACCTAACCTAACCTAACCTAACCTAACCTAACCTAACCTAACCTAACCTAACCTAACCTAACCTAACCTAACCTAACCTAACCTAACCTAACCTAACCTAACCTAACCTAACCTAACCTAACCTAACCTAACCTAACCTAACCTAACCTAACCTAACCTAACCTAACCTAACCTAACCTAACCTAACCTAACCTAACCTAACCTAACCTAACCTAACCTAACCTAACCTAACCTAACCTAACCTAACCTAACCTAACCTAACCTAACCTAACCTAACCTAACCTAACCTAACCTAACCTAACCTAACCTAACCTAACCTAACCTAACCTAACCTAACCTAACCTAACCTAACCTAACCTAACCTAACCTAACCTAACCTAACCTAACCTAACCTAACCTAACCTAACCTAACCTAACCTAACCTAACCTAACCTAACCTAACCTAACCTAACCTAACCTAACCTAACCTAACCTAACCTAACCTAACCTAACCTAACCTAACCTAACCTAACCTAACCTAACCTAACCTAACCTAACCTAACCTAACCTAACCTAACCTAACCTAACCTAACCTAACCTAACCTAACCTAACCTAACCTAACCTAACCTAACCTAACCTAACCTAACCTAACCTAACCTAACCTAACCTAACCTAACCTAACCTAACCTAACCTAACCTAACCTAACCTAACCTAACCTAACCCAACCTAACCTAACCTAACCTAACCTAACCTAACCTAACCTAACCTAACCTAACCTAACCTAACCTAACCTAACCTAACCTAACCTAACCTAACCTAACCTAACCTAACCTAACCTAACCTAACCTAACCTAACCTAACCTAACCTAACCTAACCTAACCTAACCTAACCTAACCTAACCTAACCTAACCTAACCTAACCTAACCTAACCTAACCTAACCTAACCTAACCTAACCTAACCCAACCTAACCTAACCTAACCTAACCTAACCTAACCTAACCTAACCTAACCTAACCTAACCTAACCTAACCTAACCTAACCTAACCTAACCTAACCTAACCTAACCTAACCTAACCTAACCTAACCTAACCTAACCTAACCTAACCTAACCTAACCTAACCTAACCTAACCTAACCTAACCTAACCTAACCTAACCTAACCTAACCTAACCTAACCTAACCTAACCTAACCTAACCTAACCTAACCTAACCTAACCTAACCTAACCTAACCTAACCTAACCTAACCTAACCTAACCTAACCTAACCTAACCTAACCTAACCTAACCTAACCTAACCTAACCTAACCTAACCCAACCTAACCTAACCTAACCTAACCTAACCTAACCTAACCTAACCTAACCTAACCTAACCTAACCTAACCTAACCTAACCTAACCTAACCTAACCTAACCTAACCTAACCTAACCTAACCTAACCTAACCTAACCTAACCTAACCTAACCTAACCTAACCTAACCTAACCTAACCTAACCTAACCTAACCTAACCTAACCTAACCTAACCCAACCTAACCTAACCTAACCTAACCTAACCTAACCTAACCTAACCTAACCTAACCTAACCTAACCTAACCTAACCTAACCTAACCTAACCTAACCTAACCCAACCTAACCTAACCTAACCTAACCTAACCTAACCTAACCTAACCTAACCTAACCTAACCTAACCTAACCTAACCTAACCTAACCTAACCTAACCTAACCTAACCTAACCTAACCTAACCTAACCTAACCTAACCTAACCTAACCTAACCTAACCTAACCTAACCTAACCTAACCTAACCTAACCTAACCTAACCTAACCTAACCTAACCTAACCTAACCTAACCTAACCTAACCTAACCTAACCTAACCTAACCTAACCTAACCTAACCTAACCTAACCTAACCTAACCTAACCTAACCTAACCTAACCTAACCTAACCTAACCTAACCTAACCTAACCTAACCTAACCTAACCTAACCTAACCTAACCTAACCTAACCTAACCTAACCTAACCTAACCTAACCTAACCTAACCTAACCTAACCTAACCTAACCTAACCTAACCTAACCTAACCTAACCTAACCTAACCTAACCTAACCTAACCTAACCTAACCTAACCTAACCTAACCTAACCTAACCTAACCTAACCTAACCTAACCTAACCTAACCTAACCTAACCTAACCTAACCTAACCTAACCTAACCTAACCTAACCTAACCTAACCTAACCTAACCTAACCTAACCTAACCTAACCTAACCTAACCTAACCTAACCTAACCTAACCTAACCTAACCTAACCTAACCTAACCTAACCTAACCTAACCTAACCTAACCTAACCTAACCTAACCTAACCTAACCTAACCCAACCTAACCCAACCCAACCTAACCCAACCTAACCTAACCTAACCTAACCTAACCTAACCTAACCTAACCTAACCTAACCTAACCTAACCTAACCTAACCTAACCTAACCTAACCTAACCTAACCTAACCTAACCTAACCTAACCTAACCTAACCTAACCTAACCTAACCTAACCTAACCTAACCTAACCTAACCTAACCTAACCTAACCTAACCTAACCTAACCTAACCTAACCTAACCTAACCTAACCTAACCTAACCTAACCTAACCTAACCTAACCTAACCTAACCTAACCTAACCTAACCTAACCTAACCTAACCTAACCTAACCTAACCTAACCTAACCTAACCTAACCTAACCTAACCTAACCTAACCTAACCTAACCTAACCTAACCTAACCTAACCTAACCTAACCTAACCTAACCTAACCTAACCTAACCTAACCTAACCCAACCTAACCTAACCTAACCTAACCTAACCTAACCTAACCTAACCTAACCTAACCTAACCTAACCTAACCTAACCTAACCTAACCTAACCTAACCTAACCTAACCTAACCTAACCTAACCTAACCTAACCTAACCTAACCTAACCTAACCTAACCTAACCTAACCTAACCTAACCTAACCTAACCTAACCTAACCTAACCTAACCTAACCCAACCTAACCTAACCTAACCTAACCTAACCTAACCTAACCTAACCTAACCTAACCTAACCTAACCTAACCTAACCTAACCTAACCTAACCCAACCTAACCTAACCTAACCTAACCTAACCTAACCTAACCTAACCTAACCTAACCTAACCTAACCTAACCTAACCTAACCTAACCTAACCTAACCTAACCTAACCTAACCTAACCTAACCTAACCTAACCTAACCTAACCTAACCTAACCTAACCTAACCTAACCTAACCTAACCTAACCTAACCTAACCTAACCTAACCTAACCTAACCTAACCTAACCTAACCTAACCTAACCTAACCTAACCTAACCTAACCTAACCTAACCTAACCTAACCTAACCTAACCTAACCTAACCTAACCTAACCTAACCTAACCTAACCTAACCTAACCTAACCTAACCTAACCTAACCTAACCTAACCTAACCTAACCTAACCTAACCTAACCTAACCTAACCTAACCTAACCTAACCTAACCTAACCTAACCTAACCTAACCTAACCTAACCTAACCTAACCTAACCTAACCTAACCTAACCTAACCTAACCTAACCTAACCTAACCTAACCTAACCTAACCTAACCTAACCTAACCTAACCTAACCTAACCTAACCTAACCTAACCTAACCTAACCTAACCTAACCTAACCTAACCTAACCTAACCTAACCTAACCTAACCTAACCTAACCTAACCTAACCTAACCTAACCTAACCTAACCTAACCTAACCTAACCTAACCTAACCTAACCTAACCTAACCTAACCTAACCTAACCTAACCTAACCTAACCTAACCTAACCTAACCTAACCTAACCTAACCTAACCTAACCTAACCTAACCTAACCTAACCTAACCTAACCTAACCTAACCTAACCTAACCTAACCTAACCTAACCTAACCTAACCTAACCTAACCTAACCTAACCTAACCTAACCTAACCTAACCTAACCTAACCTAACCTAACCTAACCTAACCTAACCTAACCTAACCTAACCTAACCTAACCTAACCTAACCTAACCTAACCTAACCTAACCTAACCTAACCTAACCTAACCTAACCTAACCTAACCTAACCTAACCTAACCTAACCTAACCTAACCTAACCTAACCTAACCTAACCTAACCTAACCTAACCTAACCTAACCTAACCTAACCTAACCTAACCTAACCTAACCTAACCTAACCTAACCTAACCTAACCTAACCTAACCTAACCTAACCTAACCTAACCTAACCTAACCTAACCTAACCTAACCTAACCTAACCTAACCTAACCTAACCTAACCTAACCTAACCTAACCTAACCTAACCTAACCTAACCTAACCTAACCTAACCTAACCTAACCTAACCTAACCTAACCTAACCTAACCTAACCTAACCTAACCTAACCTAACCTAACCTAACCTAACCTAACCTAACCTAACCTAACCTAACCTAACCTAACCTAACCTAACCTAACCTAACCTAACCTAACCTAACCTAACCTAACCTAACCTAACCTAACCTAACCTAACCTAACCTAACCTAACCTAACCTAACCTAACCTAACCTAACCTAACCTAACCTAACCTAACCTAACCTAACCTAACCTAACCTAACCTAACCTAACCTAACCCAACCTAACCTAACCTAACCTAACCTAACCTAACCTAACCTAACCTAACCTAACCTAACCTAACCTAACCTAACCTAACCTAACCTAACCTAACCTAACCTAACCTAACCTAACCTAACCTAACCTAACCTAACCTAACCTAACCTAACCTAACCTAACCTAACCTAACCTAACCTAACCTAACCTAACCTAACCTAACCTAACCTAACCTAACCTAACCTAACCTAACCTAACCTAACCTAACCTAACCTAACCTAACCTAACCTAACCTAACCTAACCTAACCTAACCTAACCTAACCTAACCTAACCTAACCTAACCTAACCTAACCTAACCTAACCTAACCTAACCTAACCTAACCTAACCTAACCTAACCTAACCTAACCTAACCTAACCTAACCTAACCTAACCTAACCTAACCTAACCTAACCTAACCTAACCTAACCTAACCTAACCTAACCTAACCTAACCTAACCTAACCTAACCTAACCTAACCTAACCTAACCTAACCTAACCTAACCTAACCTAACCTAACCTAACCTAACCTAACCTAACCTAACCTAACCTAACCTAACCTAACCTAACCTAACCTAACCTAACCTAACCTAACCTAACCTA